>JBBBDQ010001247.1:552500-585000 GCA_037127315.1 Ascarosepion bandense | reverse complement strand
TCATGGTGAATTGGAAGTATGGCCTATTTCAGGTGAACCATCGTCAGCTTCCGTCTTTAGTTTACAAAAGATTTTACATGAATTCATGTAAAATCTTTTGTAAAATAAAAATGGAAGCTGATGATGGTTCACCTGAAAAAGGCTTATACTTCTGATTCACAATATAATGTGTCTGTCTTAATTTTTCTTACATTTGCTCTGTATGTATTTATATACATATATATTTAGAGCTCTCTTAGAGAGTTATCCTACAACTGTATGTACAGGATACTCCTTTGGATTCTTTTATATCCACAGTGCATGCTGAGATATATATATATATATAAGATGTTTTTGATTTTTTTTTTTGCTGATTCCTGTTATTCATTTACAATCTAATGAACATTTAGCATATTATGTATATTGAGACATTATATGTATATAGTCGATGAAAAATTAAAATTAAGTTTAAATAAAACTATAATCCTTTCAATGAATTGGGTAAATAGTAATATTCTAAATGTGTGTAAAAATTACAAAACAGGCAAAATAACCCAAGTAAAATAAAAAATCAATTCATGATAGTGGTAAACTTATATTTTTAACCAATATCAAAATTTAAAAATCCTAATTATATAATTTCAAATTAATACTATACACCACCTCTAAAAACAACAGCTATTAAATACCACCAATGTACGATATGAATTATCTTGGTCAATAGGGAAATTTGTCTTCAATATTAATAAAAATCTACAGCTAACATATACAGTTGCAATGCTTGTCTACTGAGTAATATGTCTTTAATAGTATAATAAATGCTAGGCCATCATATTGCAACGTGTATTATCTGCTCATAGGTATTACAAAAATATCCAACATCAATTATGGAAAAGATTCTTTGAAACTATAATCAGTAAACAACAAAAAACATTAATGGAAATATTTTTCAACTTGTGATCAAACATATTGAATATAATGATGACTTTGACTTCATTTCAAGCAATGTCATCACTTAACCTAGCCTCAAGTATGTGCTCTGTAGATGTGGCTTTTTAGTTCTGCTAGGGTATTACATTTTCTTGCACAGATGTGGCAATATTAAGTGTCTTTTTCAGTAGTTTTGGCATAAATTCCACATGACATGTCATGAATGACTTCTCTCTGCGTGTAAGTGGCATTTTTGATAATTTTTGATGCCTTCACTAAGTTAATTGCTGTATGTGATACACACAAGTATGATCATGTCTCTTTCAGGACATGACAGACTAGGTAAATGATTTTCCCACAGTAGGTTGCCAATACTTTCTGTGGTGGGCTGGTTGCCAACCAAGGCTATACAACCCTGCTATTTAAGCCATAGCAGGAAAGAGAAGTGAAGGATTAATACCTTTCCAAAAATATTTGTATGTAAATAAGTGCAAGGAATTCAACTGGAATTTGAAACTAGCTGTCTGATCTCTCATTCCAAGAAGATATCCATGACACCACAAGACACATCCTTAATGCTTGCAAGAATTATAGAAGATATTTTTTATTATTAATAAGTAGAATATACAAAATTGCTGACGGATGCCTTAAATCTGCTGGAAGCAACCTGGTAAATGATGTCACCATTAAGTCAAAATGTAATTTAAATTTGTGTAATTCTAGACATCAATGATCATGATAAAACAAGGTTAAAAAAGAAAACAAGATTCCTTGTAATTTAAAAACCATTTCATATTCTCTTCCTGAAAAATACCATTGGTGGTTAAAAGAATTTTAAAATTTACAGGGACCAAATGTTCATTACCATGTATAAAAACAGGAAAAAGTTATTAAAGCATTATCAAAACACACCTTGCTTGCACTTTAAAAAACCCGCCTAATATATATATATATATATATATATATATATATATATGTATGTATATAAATATGCATGAGGAAAAAATAAAGTACAAATAAGAAATGTTGATCAATCTGACATGTTTCTATTTTATTAAAGTTTCATCAGAGAATGTGATAAGAAGAAATTTAGATTAAAATAATGCCATAAACTATACTAATGGTACTTCACAAGTCAAAGGCACGGGAAGCCTGATTAACCAATAAAAAGCAAATCATTCTCAGATGAAACTTAATAAAAAGTAACATGTTAGATGGATAAATATTTCCTTTCTGTCTTGTATTTTATCATTCTCTCATATCCCAATCCATATTTGATCTGTATTTGATCCCAATTCATATATATATATATATATATATATATATATATATATATATATTGTGTATTTAAGCAGTAATTCCTCTTTTAGGCAAGTTTTGTTGAAATGACAGATAAGGGGTACTGATTAAGTTTTTATATAATTTTTCATGTGATCTTATAATTTTTTCAGTACATAAATTATCTAAAAATTTTTAGATGTTTTTTTTTAAGTAATTTAGGCTATATTTTAGCCATTATCAAGGATGTATTTTATTTTACTTTTGAATGAATACATGGATTGTTTTATGTATGTATGTTGAGTTATAAGAATATATAATTTTCCAAACATGGTCAGTACATTTTGGCCATGTTCATAGTTGATATTATTGAGTGTTGACTTTTTCTTTTTTATTAATAATGCTTCCATTATTTTTTTAAAATTTTTACACTTGGATGATGCTATTATAGTGGTATTTTCAATGAGTATGCTCTGGATAGAGATTGGTAGGCTTTCATGCTTATTTAAATGTGACATAATAGAATTATGGTGAGAATAATGTAATGTGAGTCTTCCTGTTAAGCATATAGTAGCATATCCAATGTAATTATAATGTGCTGATCATGTCTGGAAAATAAAACATTCTTATAACTCTAGATAAATACACAAAACAATGCATATATTCAGCAAAAAGTAAAATAAAAACATTCTTTTATAATGGTTAAATGCATTTGCCAAAAACATTTAGATAAATAAAACATTCAGAAGATTTTTATATAATTTATGCACTGAAAAGAAAAAATGAAAAGATTATATGAAAAAGTATATAAAAAATTAACAACAGCACTTTGTCTTTCATTTTTAACAAAACTTGAATATATATATATATATATGTATATATATATGTGTGTGTATGTGTGTGTGTATATATATATATATATATATATATATATATATATACGTGTGTAAAAATTAAGACAGACACATTATTCCATGGTTAAGTGGAAGTATGGTCCTATTTCAGGTGAACCATCTTCAGCTTCCGTCTTTATTGTACAAAAGATTTTAAACGAGTAAAATCTTCTGTACAATGAAGATGGAAGCTGAAGATGGTTCACCTGAAATAGGCCCATACTTCCACTTAACCATGGAATAATGTGTCTGTCTTAATTTTTACATATATTTGTTCTATATGTATTTATATACATATATATTTAGAGCTCTCTTTGAGAGTTATTCTACCAATTTATGTGCAGGATACTCCTTTGGATTCTTCTATATCTAGACCGCATATATATATATATATATATATATATAACATATATGTATATATATATATGTCCATAAAAGAGAAAATACATAAGTAGGGTTCATGTTATGCAGGACCAATTGAAAGCAGACTTATTTAAAAGTGTGTTTGTTTTTTTTTTACTGAAAATAAAATGGGGGGGGCACTTTTACTTTTGATATAATGTCCAGGGTATGTACTTCACCAGCTATATTCAAATTATGACACTATATATATATATATACATTCTGTCATATATATAATTCTTTTCATCATGTTTTTTTAGTTTTTGTCCAGTTCTGGATGCAGATAGCAGTGAACAAAAATCTTTCTTCATCAGCCGTAATTTTTTTTCTGCACTCATTTTTTAGTTTTCTTTTACTTCGATTTTTTTCTTTTGGCCTTTTGACCCCAAATTTGAAATTGTGTTCTTTGTGTATTTTGTGTTAAATTGTTCTTTTCAAACTTTTTGTTGTTACTTGCATTCTTCTCTTGATTCTGCGTTTATTTTCTTTGCTGCTCTTTGACTCTTTTTTTGGTTTTAAAAAACAATTCTGTCAGTATGTCTCTGAAGTTTTAGTTATTTTTTTTCTTTTTCCCCTTTAGTTAGATATTTGAACTTTTTTCATTTGTAAGAAATCAGGACAAATTTTTTCCAATTTTTTGCATTTTGGGTACACTTGAAAATTCTCTGTTTTCTTTTGTTCTTTTTCCAATATTTTGGAAATAAATTTCCTCATGTTACTCATTCCTAACATGATGTATGGTAATCAATGAATAAAAAAAAAATTCTTCAGGAAAAAATATACATAGGAAGTTTTTGCAAATGAATGGGTTTTTGTCCATTCATTTTGGGCTTTAAAAGGTATGAAAATATTTATATTGAAGTGGAATCAATCTGTTTCATTTTCTTGGGTTTCTTTTTTGCATTCATTTAAATGTACATTTTTAATATACATTTTTTTAGATTTATCTTAAATGTACATTTTTTCTTTCATTTTTTTCTTCAAGTGTGTTCAATAGTTCAGCAACATTTTAAAAATATTGTTCTTTCTATAGTGAAAACTTTTTTCTTCTTTATTGTTTTTTATCCATTATCCCTTTTAAAACAAGCATCAAAATTCTCCACAAAGTCACTTATAAACATTTTCTCATATATTTCTTTAAAAAAAAACATTTTTACAAGTTTTACATGTAATAAAACTTTACTTGCATTATATTCCTTAAAATAGTCCTTTGTTCTCCTTCCCTTCCTTTTCATTCTTTCTTTTAAAAATAAAATTTCACAACCTCAAACAAAACTAATTTTTTTTCTTTTATTTCTCTGCTCTTCAAATTAGTAAAGTTTAATCTGGTATCCACTTTCTTTTTAAATTTTTGGATTTTATAGACACATTAAGTAATGTGGTTAAATTCATTCTTTGAATTGTCTTTGTTGATTATAATACTTTAAATCTCCATGTGACATTTTGTTTTGAGATTTCATAAAAACGAAATAATTACAAGATTGAGAAGGGAATTTCAGTATGCAAGAACATTATCGTTTTTTTATAATTGTACATGAATCTGTACAATAGAAACTGTAAAAATTTTGGTTTGTCATTTTGGTTTCTTCATTTCAAGTGTTTCAGAACTTTTGGTTGTTCACAAAAATGTTTTAATTCACAGTTTCTTCTTTTTTAATTTTGCCTTTATGGTACTTTGGCTTTCATGTTAAAATAATCAGGTTTGTATTTTCTCACTTATTTTGTTATTTTTTTTTTATTTTTGCATTTTTGCAAGGATTCACTTTATTTTCACGAAATGCATCTTTCTGAATTGAAAAGAAAAATTATTTTCCATTTCCATGTGCATAATTTTGATTTAAATATATATATACATATACATATATATTTATATATCTATATATATATATATATTATATCCTAATATGAAGTAGCAATATAGGTAAATATAAATGTGTGTTTATATATATATATATATATATATATATATATGCATTTGTATGTGTATATATATACATGAATATACATATGTATTTGTGTGTACATATATGTATTTGTATATATATATATATATATATATATATATATAACTGATTAAAAATCAAACTTTTTGGAAAAAAATATTTGTCAAAAAACAGCTAAATTAAAGCAAAAGTACTTGTTACAATTTTGAAAAAACAAAAATGAAGAGCAATTTAAGACATAGAAATATTTAGAAAAACAAGTTTCCTAATACTTTAATGTCTTATATATATATATATATATATATATATATATATATATATATAGTTCTTGTAGTTTTCACATATTTACCCAGTTATTATATTTATTATTATTATTATTATATGCATGTGTGTTTATTATAGATATATACATGTTTTATATATATATATATATACACACACAGAAATGGAAGAATAGTTATACAGTATTGAAAAATAAAATGTGCTTACAAAATTTATTATATTGATTATTTTCTTTTACATATTGATTTACTTAGTGAGTACCTACTTTTGCAATTCTCTTCTATGTATGTTTGTATATATGTACAGTGTGTGTGTGTGTGTGTGTGTGTGTGTGTGTGTGTGTTGTTCTGAAACACCAGATCATAATGAGATAATCTTTGTTATTTGCCACTAGACATATTTTATACATTTTTTATTTTTATTTGCCAATTCTGGATTTTTTCAGAGAAAAAATTAGCCCAAAGTTTTGATAAAATAAAGACAGACATGAATTTATTAATAAAAATATTAATTTTGGCAGGGCTCATTAAATGGATGATTACTACTTTAAGCATTTCTCCTTTTAATGCATCTAAAATAATTTTGGTAAACTGTTTATATATGAAACCTAAGCAAATGACTCATGTCTTCATAATCTTTTCCAATATTTTATTCATAGACCAAATCTCAAGATATTTCTCCTAACATATGAGTTTGACACTTTATTTAATATCTGTTCTTTTATAACAATATTTTGAATTTCAGATGGTATTTGGGGTCCTCATTGTAGAGACATCATTAAGCAAAGATGTCATTAAATAACAAATCCTTATTTACACTATTTAATATCTGGCTAATGTCACCAGTTTTATTGTTGTTATCACAACATTTCAACCATTTTGTTCTCCAGCCTTCTTCAGCTGTATATGGATCTGGTTAACCTTTACAGAATTCTGAACAGATTCTTTTATTTAATCTGTGGATATAAGCTTGTTTCACAGCCTATGCCTAGAAATATCATCTTGCATATTTTTTTAATAATACTCATTTATTTCTCATTCATTTTCACTGAATCAGAGTAGACACCAACTGGCACAAAGATTGAACTCACAATTACTACATTGCCAAATTCAAAAACAATCAGTTTCTATGGGACAATACCCTATTGGATTAAAGAACCGGTTCTTGAATATGGTGATGTAATATTTGTGAGTTTAATCCCTGAGTGTACTTGTATTCAGTGGAAACAGGTAGTCAATAACTGAGCCGTATTAAAAATAAGAACTAGACAAGATATCCCCAGACATGAGCAGAACAAGAACAGTCTACCCATGTAGACTAAATAACGGATTCAGTACAAAATTCCATGTAAGTTACCCAGATTGATATTCAGCTGAAGAAGGCCAGAGGGAACAACAGCTGAAATGTTTTGATAACAACAAGAATGAAGACAATAGTCTGAATATAATCAATGTAAGTTATGATAATTTTCTCATCTTAGAAATTCAGACAGAAACAGCAAATTAATTTTTAGATATAGATTTTTAAAAAAAAGTAATCAAATCATTCTTTGTATTTTATAAAGTGTATTTGCAAAATATTCAGTGATGATTGATAACAATATTAAGTACCTCCAACTTACTTATATCAGACACCCCCACCTCACATATCAGACACCCCCACCTCACATATCAGACACCCCCACCTTATTTTACATTATTTTAGGCAAAAAAGCTCGTCAATTAACTGTCAGTTTATGTGGATTCTTAGACCAATGAACATAATATCCATTAATCCAATGAGCTCTTACTGGCGGCATAAAATCACAATACCACTTATTCCTCTACGTGTTATCTCCCTTCATGAAATTGGCAATCATGGCTCCCTAAAAATTTCTACCTTTTAATAGTATTCAGTTCCTGCATCATGTCTTGGGTGTCAGAGAAATAAAAATGGCTGGAACTTTTATTTACCATATATACTCAAGAATAACTTGCACTTTTTTTCACCAAAGATTCAGGTTTATAAATTCCCCACTTGACATCATAGAGAGTCTGAAGTAGCATATCAGTAGTTCAGGCAAGTAACCAGGGTTCAAGTATAAGCAAGAGCAAAATAGAAAATTAATTTTTACCAAAATTTTGATTTTTATGCAGTTGCCTCTTTTGACAGTACGACATCACACATTGAATAAAAGCACTTTTTTACTATATATACTCAAGAATAGATTGCACGTTTTTCACCAAAATTTCAATAAAAATCAGGTGTGCGACTTTTTCACTTGATATCGTAGAGAGTCTGAAGTAGGCTGTGGTAAATGAGTAGCCCAGGAGGGTAGTACCCTGGATTTAAGTATAAGTGAGAGCAAGGAAGAAAATGAATTTTTATCAATGTTTTGATTTTTACGCAATTGCTTCTTTCGACAGTACCACATTACGCATTGAATAAAAGCACTTGATCTGCAATTTTTTTTACTATTCGTTATATTATTTACTATCAAGTGATTTTCGGACTGAAGTGATTACAGGTATCCAAATTTTTATCTAAACAGAGCAGCCCAACACTTGATAAATAAATACCATGCAATTACAAACGATCCCAATTTCATTTACTGTGAGGAGTAGTCATTTATTGGCAACCAGAAACTTGATTCACCCTGATTTTTACTGGTACCAGCAGTTTAAAAATTTTAATAATTGCAAACCCTAATCGTTTGTATGACAAAGAATTATGAAGAAGGCTTTAAGTTGAAAATGGTGGATTATGAAGAAGGACATGGAAACATATTTGCAGAAAGAGAATTTAGACTTTCAGAAATATTATTTGACAAGTGTTGGTAATATTTACATTAAAAAAGGGCCATATAAATCCCCAAATTATAGTGTGACTTATCTGCAAGTCAACCACAAATAACCACTTTGACAACCCCAAAGTAAGAGTACAACCTATTTACCTGTGCAACCTATCTGCAAGTACATATGGTAGATATCTTCGTGAATAATTCAAAATATGTTTGTGTCGGTACACAAATAGATTAACACACATTTCAACCAATTATTTTGTTAGCTGGGAAGTTCTGATTTCGTAAAATTTATCCAAAATATACAGTGTTAGGGTACTGACAATGGGGTTAGGCCTCGGGATTTAACAGGTTAAAATATTTGGAATACATGGCCAATGGGAATCTGATAATAGTCAATGTTGACATGAGATATTTGCATTATTCCAAAACACATCAAACAAAAGATGAGGAAAGAAAACCCCCATCTTTATTAGAAAGAGCAATAACAGTACTGGACTTGAAAAACATGTTTTCTCAAGAAAAGATTTTAAGAGAAAAATTTTGTAATTTGAATTAAAAGTAGTACTGGGTGATTAGTCAGTGAATAGCAAATATTTCCTTATAAGGGAATGACTAATTTTACTATTACAACATAACATACTGTCCTTGTAAATAAAGACAGTTATGATAATTTTAATAAAGTTTAATTTTAAGAAGTTATGAGGTATTATTAAATTCTCAAGAGTCTTTTAATTTCACAAACACTCACAAAGTAAGTTAAAGTCTTTAATTATATGGTCATTTAATTTAAATGGTAATTACAATCTTTTACTTTTGTAGTTTTTAAAAAGCATGATACTATTTCTAAATTAAATAAAATTTGATCTCATTTAAATTGTGAATAATTATTAAAAGTAATATTTAATGTATTTATAATAGCAATTTCATTTCATTTTTTTAAATTTCTTTTCGTGTCATACTTTGGCCCTGAACTAAGCCCCTAAAAGAACAATAGAAATATTTTATTATGGTTGATGATAAATCGGCAGTATCAACTTTATATTATTTAAAATATATTTATATTTATTATTATCAATTCTGTGAATAAATATTTGGTTTCAGAAAAAGTGAAATATCTAATAAATAATGAATAAAATTTATAAAGATTAATTAACTTCAGTTGAGCACAGGAATTTTAAGTAAGATAACACCAAATTATGCTTTAAGAATAAGTAAATAAATTTGTTGTGATCGAAGGAAGATATTCGAGTAATTTAGTGTTTAGTGAGTCAAAAAAAAAATTGATATGCCAAGTTCAAATCGAGCTAAATTCATTGTGTTCACTTTTCCAGGAAAACACTTGAAAAATGTGAAGCCATCTCCTCTCATACAAAGCTAACTATGCTTTCTTTTGTGGTTACAACCAGTTTTGGAGAAGGAAAATTCAAAATAAAAATTAAAAAACAGCCTGAAAAATAGTTATTCACTTTTAGGCTATCTTGCCCAAGAGGCACCCACTGCTACTATTGCTGCAGTATATATGGCATCATATAATAATTCTACTTGTACTTTCCTTAGTTAGTTACTTAGTTACTTAGTTCCTCCGTCCAAAGAAAGATAACGCACTTACTCTCTACACGAGCTTTTCCTTCCCCTCTATCTTTTTATAATCTATAAACGCTACTCTCCTCAGCCTTTCTCTCACCCTTGCCAAACAGAAGGGTAGTAAAGAATGAGAGAGTAGGAGGAGAGAGCCTATAGCATTACCGTAGCAGTAGCAGCTTAAGCTGGTGGTTGTAGCAGTAATTGTGTGTGTGTATATACATATGTACTGTACAATATAGTAAAAATAGGCAGGTTTGTTGTCGTATCCCATGACCTAATAACAAAATTTCTGGCCTCTACACCCTTAGCCATTACTCAGTTGGTCTTTTCTTTTTACAATGGACACAGAAGCCATGATGTTTCAGTAATAAAAAAAAATTTTCTCTTTCAAAATCTCTCACAAAATAGCATACAGTATTTTGGTTATGGTCTGTGCATACGCTGCTTAATATAATATAAGGTTACAGTAAAGTAGCTTCTATAGACATTACTTTTATAGATATTTTAATAAAATTACACTCTGTGTTATCGTTATTTTATTATCCAATACCTTTATGTTTAAAGACGTTACTATCATTTGTAGTATGACAAAGTCAAATTTTTCCAGGAAATCATAATTATCCTTCCATGGAAATTCCACGGGTTCCACTAGTAATATAAGATTACAGTAAAGTAGCTTCTATGGACATTACTTTTATAGATACTTTAATAAAATTGCACTCTGTGTTATCATTATTTTATTATCTAATACCTTTATGTTTAAAGACATTACTATCATTTGTAGTATGACAAAGTAAAATTTTTCCAGGAAAATTCTACGGGTTCCGCCAGATCTAATGATTCTAATGAATTATGGGGTACACGAGATGTTGCAAAGTAACACACTTGGAAACCTTGAGATGACAAAAGCTGAGATTTTTACCAGAATACATGACCCTAACAACAAAGATATGCTTTTCAGCACCATCCTGAAGATGCCTGCCATAAATTTTTAAAACGGATTGTTTTTTTTGTTTTTTTTATAAGCGTTTCACCCCCAGCAAGGCATGTCACTGCCATTACTGTGCAGGGGGCTACATAGAGTGGAGAAAGGATGATTAAATATAGGAAATGTCAGAGGGTGGGTGATAGGCTTGTAGGGATACCGAGAATGGTTAAATATAGGAAATGTCAGAGGGTGGGTGATAGGCGGGTAAGGATACCGAGAATGAGGGTTGGGTAAATGAGAGTGTTCTGAGAATAAATGGGAGTTAGTGTGATAGGAGGTGTCTATTGACCCTACATTTAAACACCTGGAGATTGTAGCTGTCGGGAAAGCAGACTTGTGGAAGGGAGTTCCACAGTTTTCAACAGCTTTTCTACTTTGTCACACTATCTCCACATTTGTTCAGATACTATTCTACACACTATTAACAACTATGTGATCAACATCAAAAAATACAAAGACAAACCTATAGTTAATCAAGAATCTCTTGCTTTCAGGCCATTTTCACAGAAACAGAAGAATTTATTTTGAACTGCATTCATGAAAAACTCATCCCATAAAGGATACAAAGAGTATGAAAATCTTCAAATTGTATATTGCCTGCATATATTCATGAATATCTTAAATCCAATGAATCTTATGATTCTATTTTTTGAAAGGAAATAATTGTTTTTTTTTTCTACTTGCAAACCTAATGTAATTGACTCATTCAAACTCAGCTACTAGAGCACAACCATCTTTTAATTATTACTTACCCTGACTTATATCTGAGAAAAAAAAAAATAATAGACATACCCAAGAGACATTGATAACTTCTTTCACTAGTCACCCTAAAAAGAATAAATGGTCCATTGTAGAAACCCAAGTTTTTGTATGCATTTAAAATTTAATAGAAAAAAATCGGTTTCCAAAGTGTGATCTAATTAAAATTTAAAATTTAATAGAAAAAAATCAATTTCTTAAATGCAAAATTAAGATTAAATATACAAAATTAGATTAATTATAAAAACTCTGTTTAAATACAAAAATATTCTGTACAAAATTAGCATCCCACACCTTACCTGCTCCTCTAAGAAATCCAAAGGATATAGTCTAGTCACAAGATAATAAAAACTTACATTCTAACTGCTAATGTTAAATCTATTTACAAAACTTATCGACACTCATTAATCAACTATATTCACTACCCACACCACTTTCTTCAAAATTCTAATGGTCAATCCACAAAACCTATTCCCTTATCACTAACCTCCACCAACATTCCACACACAACTGACCAAGTATAAGAAAAGAGGCTTTCCATTCCTGTCCACACCGCCTGATGAGACATTGTAGTTACAATGTCGAAACAAATGTACAATTTGTAGTGGATATATAAAAAATTTTTTTTTAAAGTTCTGTACATGTTCTAAAATATAATTTATAATATATATATATATATATATATATGTGTGTGTGTGTGTGGTGTGTGTGTGTGTTTTAAATCCGAAAAGAGGACCAGATAGGTAAATCCCAAAAACCCGATCCTAATTAATATTAATTTCATTAATATTAAAATTGATTGCGGTGGAGGACTCGATGCAAATATTATATTCTATTTACAGAGCCAAATATATTACAGAGCCAAATTTGGTATCTGTCTGCTTTCCACATTTTTATTTCCTTAAATTCCAAAATTGTTAATCCCACCCCATTCTATTTTGCTATGGATGGAAGATTTTTTTTGACTTCTGCCAGTATAAAATCTAATACATTTGAATTCGAGTAAATAAAATTTTCATTTTGTCATTGCTGAAAAACGAGGATCTCCTTGTAGAAATGGCTATTCAATGGATTTAAATACCACAATTTTTGTTTTATATATATATATATATATATATATATATATTGAAATAAATTAAAATATACATATAAAGGTGCACATTGCACATATTATTATTATTCAGGGTTTAATAAAACAGTGCTCAGTGTATGAATAGAGCTGTCAAGTGTTAATAAAGCAGTGCTCTATTGAGATATATAAATATATCTTTATATTTATATATCTTTATATTTTAAATTCAAAAGGATGATCAGATAGATAAATCCCAAAAGCCCGATCCAATTAATATTAATGAAATTAATATTAAAATTGATCAAGGTGGAGGACCCTATGCAAAGATTACATTACAGAGCCAAATATAAAAAATAAAACAAAAATTTTGATATTTTATTTCATTGGATAGCCATTTCTATGAAGAAATCCTCACTTTTTCAGCAATGGCGAAACCAAAATTTTATTTATTCAAATTCAAATGTGTTAAAAGATTTTAAAATTTTTTAACACATTTGAATTTGAATAAATAAAATTTTGAAATGTGTTAATAAGATTTAAAAATTGGTTAACACATTTGAATTTGAATAAATCAAATTTTGGTTTCGCTGTTGCTGAAGAAGTTAGGATTTCCTCATAGAAATGACTATCCAATGGATTTAAATATCAAAATTTTTATTTTATTATATTTTTATTTTATATTATATATATATATATATATATATATATATATATCTTTAGGATGTCTTGTCTATGGATATGAAGATGAGTGCATGATGTTGTGAATTTGGGCAACGTTTTATCATTATAATCTATGATCAGATATTTTATGGTGAAAAACTTGGATGTGTAAAATTGATGTTATACATCTGACCATAATTTCAAACTAACAATACAAGCCTGATTAGAAAAAAAAGTAATTAATGCAGAAGAAAATGCATTGAAAGTGCACTGATCTCACAATTCTCTGTGGTCAACCTCATATGCAATATCATATAATGTGATATATGAACTAATAGGCAAGATTCAGTAAATTCTTACAGAAACAGAAATAATTTTGTTCTAGACAGCATCATGAAAAAGTCATCTCACGAAGCACACAAAATTCCAAGAACATTAAAGCAAATATTGCCTGGATGTGCTCATAAATCTCTGCAGAAGAACTAAAAGAAAAACAAAGGAAGATTTCTCAACAATACAAGAAAAATTGAAATGGAACTTTGAAACAGAATTGATTTGTCAGAACTACAGGCTGCTTTATGGAACTAACTCCCAAGAAAATTATTAATATTTTTTTTTTAATCATATCACCCTGAGCAAGGTAGTAATACCACTGATGTGCAAGGGGCTACATAAGAGTAAAAAGATTAGGGGGCTACGTAAGAGTAAAAAGATTAGATAGGAGAGAGTGAAGAGAAAGACGAACCAGTTAGAAAGGAGCAAGAGAAGGATAGCAAGACAGGTGTGATGACAGTTGCAAAGGTGGAAAGAAAGGAAATGATATATGGGGTGGTGAAGAAAAAACTAGAGTCAAGTGGTTAATAGATGAATATTGACATTGCATTTAAATTCCTGGAGATTGTAGCCATCAGGAAAGCAAGAATGTGGAAGCGAGTTCCACAGGTGGGAAGTGCAAGAGAAGAAGCTGCAGGAGTAGAATTGTCATCTGCATTTGGCTAACCTAACTGTGAATGGGTGGGGCCCAGTTGCCAGTCTGGATGCATGAGTAAACACCTGTTGCAGAGGCACCAGTGACTTAAGTTCATTAGAACAGAAGCCATGAAAGTATTTATAGAAAAGACAGAGGAAAGCCACATCCCATCGGTGGGGAAGTGGCTGGAGTCGAGCCACCAAGTTGGTACCTAGCACATTACTGATTCTCCTTTGGAGCCTGTCAAGAACACTGAGATGAACAGCAGAGGTGCCTGATCATATGTGACAGCAGTACTCCATGCACGGACAAATGGTTGATTTGTATATATACAAGATGGATTCAGGCAGAAAAAACATCCTGGCCCAACACAGTAACCCAACCTTCCTAGCAGTGGATTTAGCTATTGACTCAATGTAGTGGTTCCACTTGAGATCGGAAGAGAGGGTAAGGCCAAGGAGGTGCAGTGTATTACTCTCAAGGAGACTTGCTTGGTTCATGCTTATTGGAGGCAGGAGAGGTTGCCTGTGATAACTGACAGACAGCAGCTTGGTCTTAGATGCATTGAAATTTACAAACCAGTTAAGCTGCTTAAGTCTAGTTTTAATGGGTTAATCATTATTTTCTCTACATATTAAAACAAACTGTGCTTCTTACTCTGTAAGCTTCTGCCGTGTATAGCTCTTAGGCATTACACATAGTAAAAACATCATTGCATTGATCTATAACACTAACAAAAATTGCCCTTGCTCTCCACTATATGTGGAGAGTAAAAGCCAAATTTTATCACATGGTGTTTTGTTTTAGAATAAGACTAAGTGTTACGGAGTAGTTTTTGCACTGAAGGTTATAATCGTGCTATGTTGTTTGCCAATTGACTGAATGCACCCAAAATTTTAGGAACTTGGTAATCTTCCACTGAAAGCTGACTCCTTAGTATTCGGCTAACTGCCGACTAATATCAGCTGCCTTAGTCTAACTATGTCCAATCTGGAACTAACTAGTAGCTCTACTGAACTCCAATAGAACGCTAAAGAACTCTCTAAAACTTCTAAGAACTCCTAAGAACTTTTCAAGAACTTCTTCTGTTAACCTCAAGTTAACTCTTATTAATATAGGCGGGAGAGTCTATTATCTGAGGAATAAGTGTGTTTCACCATAACATTAAGAAAGTTCTGAATTTTAAAATTGGTATTTTTGGTTCTGTGCAAGACTTAGCATTGTTTTAATAATTTAATAATGAGTAGAATAATTATCTGGTATATTGATATTCTGGTTCCATAGTTAAGACTGAATCTTTTGTTAGGAATTTGAATGCTGGATCTTGAATTTTTTTATGGCCATATCTTGTTGAAACACCATTTCTCAACACAAAGCCAAAGTCAAGTAACATTGAATCTGTACTCAGACAGGTGACTGCCGGAAAATACTTAGTACTGTAAGCTAAGTGACATAACTAGCAAGATAGTGATACATACAGTCTTGCTAATTATACTAAAAGAAGATATCATTATGTAGAGATGCTACCTGAGATAACAGATTACAAGACCTACATGACACTTAAGTTTAATCAATATGTATAAGAATTTTTAGCTCCAAACATGAAAAATATTCACCAGTAATATTGTCATAAAATAGATAGTGTTTTTCTATATTTTTTCACTTTATATTAAACCAACAGTATAGCCTGGCGTTGCTCAGGTGTAATGAAAGCTGTAAAACTAATCCATGGTTCTGGAGCTCAGACTCAGCCTAAAGAATATTTGTGTGAAGTTTAGTAAGAATTGGATAAAAATTGTGGATTTGTATAAAGGACATACAGACAGATAAACAGACACACACACAAACATATTGCCTTATATATATATATATTATCAATTTTTTGCACTATTGTAAGAACAGCAAGCTTGAAACTTCTGAATATCGTTTCTTATGTCTTTGTCTATGAGTGTATCAAATTTGATTAAAATCGAACCACTCCTTCTATAACCCGATTTTTTCGATTACGATTTTCAATATTTATCAGGGGTACCTTGACACAAAGGCTAGCTAAGAATACTCGCAGATGCTATAGTACAACTGTGTAAATTTTCAAGAAAATTGGTTCAGCCGTTTCGGAGTCTATAGGTAATGGACACACACAGACACACACACAGACACACACACAGAGACAAATTTCCATTTATTAATAAGTTTAGATTTAGATTTTAACTGCTGATATGTTGTTTATACTAACTAAAGAATCCGTTGCAAATTCCCTAACCCTACCTAAGCAGATTCCTTGTCTAATCATCGAAAGTTCAAAGTAATAATGTTTTTTAAACATATTTGAAGAATCGGACGAAAGGTTGGCATCAAGTGTTATCAATGTCTGCCACCTTCCTTGTCTTAGCAAAAGGTAACTAAATTTAAACTAATTTACCATGTAATTGTGGGGGCCAATATACAGCATAAATGAGAATTTAATGAAATATATTCAATATATTAGAAAATACATTTCTGTAATTTTCAGTTTGATTAGCTTGAAAAATTAATCTTATTGTAATATTTCTTGATTCAAAAATCAATATTTGATTGAAACCTGAGCTTGGTATATATATACAGGGTGCCCTCTCAAAATTGACATCATTTTGTGGATTAATAATATAAAAAATTTTTACTAAAATGATCTGAAATTTTAACAAAATGTGTAAAAGCTACGTTGACTGGGTGAATATATCTCAATGAAAACCTACCTGGAAGATCATCTAGGCATATTAGCAATAACGACAATGTTCCACATTATTCACCTGACTTGACTAGTTGTGAATTTTTTTCTATGGTGCTCTGTGAAAGGACAGGTTTAATATTTCCCCACATCCAACAATTTTAAAGGAAATTAAACAGAAAATCAATGAGGCACTGGAGAATGTTTTTTTTTTTTTTTTTTTTAATCGTATCACACTGAGCAAGGCAGTAACGCCACTGATGTGCAGGGGCTACGTAATAGGAAAAGATTTGAAAAGATAAAGCCGGAAACCACATCCTAAACAGGGAACAAGGGATGAGCCTCTTAACCTGTTCAATAGACATGGGTGGAGTATGAACCAGGCGATAGAGCTATCTACTCCAATTGAAAAAAAAAAAAAACAGTGAGAAGATTGGAAAAGAGAAAACCAGAAACCATATCCTAAACAGGGAACAAGGGATGAGCCTCTTAACCTGTTCAATAGACATGGGTGGAGTATGAACCGGGTGATAGAGCTATCTACTCCAATTGAAAAAAAAAAAAACAGTGAGAAGATTGGAAAAGCGAAAACCAGAAACCATATCCTAAACAGGGAACAAGGGATGAGCCTCTTAACCTGTTCAATAGACATGGGTGGCGTATGAACCGGGCGATATAGCTATCTACTCCAATTGAAAAAAAAAAAAAACAGTGAGAAGATTGGAAAAGAGAAAACCAGAAACCATATCCTAAACAGGGAACAAGGGATGAGCCTCTTAACCTGTTCAATAGATGTGGGTGGAGTGTGAACTGGGCGATAGATAGATCTATCTACTCCAATTTAAACAAAAGACGAACCTATACATAAAAGACAAAGAAATTACGGACAAAGCAAAACAAGCTAGAAAAATCTGCCGTGGTATAAGTGACCAAGGCCTAAGGTGCTTAAATGCCAGTGGCCCCACTGACGAACGAAAGAAATCACCCGAGCACCTATGGAATTTCTTTGAAAGCCAGCTAAGAGTGAACATCAATTTACCCAAAACATGCTACAGCATATTTGGCAGGAACTGTACTACTAATTTGATTTGTGTCCTGTCACAGGTTGCAGGCATATTGGACGCTTGTGAAGCTTTATGAAATCGGTTATACACCAGCAACTCTTTGAATAACTTCTTCAAATTTTCGAAAGTAAATGATTTATTATTCAACATGAAGCCTATTTAATTTTGTTTGCCTAGGACATCTAGTTACTCAGATATTCACATTGTGAAGGATGTCAATTATTTTGGACCATCCTGTATTGGTCATAAATATTAAAAAAACAGCTTGGAGGTAAATCCCAAAGGATCCAATGAATATTAGATATTAACACTGATCCACCAAGAGGTCTCAATATAATTAAATTTATTTATTCTCTGAAACAAATATCTATCACATATAAAATAAATTCAAATTTTCTAAAATTGGGTAGCCATTTCGATGAGTAAATTTAACATAGTGTTATTAAACTAAACAAGAGTGTTATTAAATGAAGATGGATGTTAAATTTACTCATCAAAACAGCCATCTGATTTTAGAAAATTTGAATTTCTTATATGTAATATATATATATATATATATATATATATATATATATATATATATATAATTTTCCATTGAAAGTCTTTATATGGTACTGCTTATTTTTATTTATATATATATTTTAAATTTAAAAAAAAGGATGAGCAAAAAGGTAAAATCCCCAAAACCAGATCCTATTAATATTAATTTTATTAATATTGAAAACAATCAAGGTGGAGGGCTCAATGTAAATATATCTATTTTACAGAACCAAATATGTAAAGTATGTCAAAATATTCCGAATTTACATTTCTTAAACAGCTATTTCAGCGAGAAAGTTCTTGCTTCTTCAGTAACGATGATCATTACTAAGATATTTGCATAAGTAAAGAACAGATAGGAAATGTGTCTTTGATCTAATAAGTTTCACTATATTATGCTTCTTCAGAGATTTGCTTACAAGACAAATTTAAATGTTTTTTTACTTCGTGTCTTGTAAAGAAAATCTCTAACGAAGCTTAATAAAATGAACTTGAATTAAATACACTTTTCCTACTCGTTCTTTACTTATTCTATCAGACAAATATATATATATATATTGTCATCCGCAGACAGATCTGTTTCACTCTATCACAGCTCATTCATATATATATATATATATATATGTATATGCCAGCTGTTATCACAAAAATGCTTGTGGTCGGTCAGCATTTACTGAAAATTTAATTAAAATATATTAAAGGTCTGCAAGTTAATATGGCATTGAAATAGACTTTCTTAGGATTTGCTTATTTTATTCATATATATATATATATATATATATATAAGTAATGGTTACTAATGGAAGTACATTCCACAATTATATATTTATTTTTTAAAAGTGCTCAATAAAAATGTAAATCATAGATATATAATAATAATAATAAGGATAATTATTATTATTATTATTATTATTATTATAGGATACTGCAACTCAATAGCTGTAAAGTTTTGGTGTTAAAACAGCATCATTAGGTAGTAAACACTTCTTATAGCTATCAATTTGCAGTATACTCTTATCATTATAATGATAATAATTGCACCCCCCCCATATGTATATATATATATATATATATATATGGCTAAATCAAAAGAAGACAAGAGGAAAACTGTATTTAACTCACCTATGCATTTTGTCCTGTGATGGACTTTATTAAGGCAAAAAAACAAAATGAGCTTTATTCCAAATTACGTATCTATAAACAAAGTGTTGGCAACTATAAAAGTTCAAGAAAAACAGTTAAATTCCCTTCATTTTAACATATACAATGCACTACTCACTTTTTGAATGATTTGTGAGTATTTTTTATAGTTGCTAACACTGTTTGTAGATACGTAATTTGGAATAAAGCTCATTTCCTCTTTTTGCTATGATAAAGTCCATCACAGGATGAAATGCATAGGCAAGTTAAATACAGTTTTCCTCTTGTCTTCTTTTTATTCAACCAACCTGTCCTTAATCTCAGATCATAACTGAGTATATATATATATAATACCTTTGATGGTAAACTTTGGTTGTTCATAATAAAACAAAAGCAATTTTTAGAGACTGCATATTTGGGATTCATATTTTTTGTAGAAGTTTGTAATTTACAAATCAGTAAAGTTTTTCAGTATAAACCATGAACCATGTAAGTTGGATAGAGCAAAAAAGGCAAACAATAATTACATTGATAAAAAATTAAGAAAGTAAAAAAGTTGTTTTTTTTTTAAAAAACTGTAGGAAATTTTTGTGAACAAATATTTTTATATATATTATTGCACATGAAAAATGACAGAAGTTGAATATTTGCGTATTTTGTAAGGTGAGACATGTTGACATTATATGAATCTCATTGGGCAATTATGTTTTTAGAATATTATCCATTTGTCTAGTAATGAAGAATTTGTTTTTTGGTTATATTAGGGTGCTTCAAAAGTATTATTGTTTAGTCTTTCTTCAAATATTTACTCCAAAGATTATTTCTTTAAGCATTTAAATAATATTTCTAACTTCTTCAACTTATTGATATTAATTTTAGACATAGCATAATGGCAGATATAAATATATGTGTGTGCATCTGTGTTTATATACATATATATATTGAATTTTTTGACAATTCTGAGGTATTATTTTAAAATGGCATCTTTCAGAATTTGAGATTTGATAGGAAGTGAAACACTGTCTTTCTGTGCTATGTAAATGTCATTTATCCATTTTAAGGTGTGATGATATCTAACCGGAAATAAACCAGGAATTAGATGATCATTTATTGTTTATGATGCTTTGAAACATAAAATACTTAAAAACTATAAGAAGATCTAGGATTATTAAAAGATAGCCTATGTAGGGAATTACATCAGGTAACATAGAGAATCATATCAGATATCACATGTAGAGAATCATATCAGATATCACATGTAGAGAATTACATCAGGTACCACATGTTGATAATCACATATGATACCACATGTAGAGAACTATGTAAGATACCGCATGTAGAGAATTGCAAAATCTATCATATGTAGAGAATTACGTAAATATATGTACATGGTTACATGGGATTTCACATGTAGTAAATCACATAATACCACATGTATATAGAGCATGTAGAGAATTACACAATATACCACATGTGTGATCACATACTGCAACATGTAGATAGAACATGCAGAGAATTCCACAATATACCGCATGTGAAGTCCCATAATACCACATGTAGATAGAACATGTAGATAATTACAGAATATACCACATGTGTAATCCCATAATACCACATCTGATAATTACAGAATATACCACATGTGTAATCCCATAATACCACATCTAGATTGAACATGTAGAGAATTCCACAATATACCACGTGTAATCCCATAATACCACGCATAGATAGAACATGTAGAGAATTACACAATATACCACATGTGTAAAAATTGCATAAAGGTTTTTAAGCTATAGCATACAAAGACCATCCAAATATTTCTGGGAAAATTAAAAATGAAAATACTTTTGATGCACCCATATGAAAATATTTTTATCTTTTTCTAAGTACATATAACTGTGGTGAGTGTACTATTTCTTTTATTTCTGGAACCGCTATGAGAATTTATTAATTGACAGTCAATGTTATAGAATTAAAAAAAATATATGTTACTTTAAGCAATAAAAACGTTTGGTTTGATAAATTCTAGAATCAAGTTTTTTCATAAATTCTGAACATTTACTCCAATGTTTGATGACAGAGAAATTTCTATCAAACTTTTTCTTTATTAGTATTCCTTTCTTCATATTTCTATGTCTTTATATCACAACTCTCAGACCATTTTTTGACAGCTGTTAATTAACCATGGGCTGTGGAAACACTGAATTAATGCTTTCCAAGATTTGAATTGGTGTCCATATTCTTCAACTAAGCTGTCAGTCCAGGGAAGCTGCCTTAGTGATATGGTCACAAACAAAAAACTAGGCACATAATCTGAAATCCAAGCGGATAAACTTTATCATTTTAAATTTATTCTTCATTTCAATATTTTCAATGTTTGACTGGCATTTCTTTAATATTGTTTCTTTTTCGTTCTGATGCAATTTAGCAACAAAAAAAAATGTAAAAAAACTAGTCTTAAATTAATTACAACCATCCTAAATTTTTAAAGGCAGGTAATCTTTAGGAATCTATACTGCTTAATTTCTTTTCATTCTGAGAATGGAAACAAATTCATTTGTAATATAAAAAACATTTTGATAATTTAATAGAAAACATTTATTTTTGAAGATATTTCCTGATTGAAATTTTGTTTATCATATTTCTCTTCAGAATTCTGATGTTTTTCGACTCTAGTGTCTGGTTTCTCAGCCATATTCAAACTGCATCATCATGGTCCCAATGATCCAGCGGAAAGGGCTTATCAATTTTATTACTATAAGATTTGCCATATTTCTGAACTTCAAAATTATTTTATTTGTTAGAAAAAATTACGATCATCACAAAAAACCTCTCTTCCAGTTTCTGCAGAATTCTACCAATAGTATTAATTATATTTTTAGTTATTATAACAGCGATTAATAAATAACAATATATTCAAATATGTGTTGTCGTGCAGCCAATACAAAGGGTACAACAAATGCTTCTTGTTTCGTGAATGAGCTTTTGTCTACATCGTTGTACCGTACAGTGTCAATAAAGTTGTATAAGCCTTATATATCTATTTGTTTTTCTATTTTTTTTTCTTTATAGACAGAATTCGAGAACGACTAAAGGCATTAAGCATCTTCGGCTCAAGTAAGTGTAGTGGATTGGTAAATAGAATTTTACCCAATAATGGCATCCCAAAGTTCCAGGAATTGATTCTATAAGAGAAGTTAATCTTTAGGAATTGTTTTTTTTTTTTCATTTTGAGAATGAAAACAAATTCATTTGTAATATTAAAAACATCTTGGTAATTTAATAGAAAACATTTATTTTTGAAGATATTTCCTGACTGAAATTTTGTTTTTTATCATATTTCTCTTCAGAATTCTGATGCTTTTTGACGCTAGTGTCATCAGCTGTATTCTGGTTCCTTAGCCACATTCAAACTGCATCATTGCAGTCCCAATGATCCAATGGAAAATTTTTGACCATAAGATTTGCAACATTTTTAACTTTGAAACTGTAATGGGGATGTGTCTATTAAAGCTTCATTCAGTGCATGAGTATAGCACAACTAACATTTTACTTAGAACATAGGTTATTAATATATAAGATTATTTTTGGATAATCCAACAGATGGTTTGCTAAACTTTTATAATTTTAAGAATCAGTTTGAGTTAACTTGTAAGAATCGATAGTATTCCACCATTGATTACAACTAACAATACTTAGCTGTAAAAGAAATGGGGATATTAGCCATATCCTCATGAGAAAACGTTCAGCATTCATTAACTGAATAGAAATCATCACTTTTGTTTTAAATTTATGAAATCATTTTCGGAAAATAATGTTTCAGGAAAATAGATTTCTCAAGTATGCTAATTGTTATTGTACTTTCTAGCATTGATAAAGGTTTCCTTTCTGACAATTCGTATAGGGTTGTGTGGAAAGTCAACATCTTCATTATGTGATTATTTTCTCTTCTAGGTTCATGTGCCATCCATTGTAGTTGTTGCTGCTTTTGAAAGTTTCCAAATGATGCGATTTCTGTTATTTGGTAAAACTCTTTGTTTAAGGTTTTTGGTGCCAGTCTACAAGATCCAGTGATGGACAATTCTCTTCCACACCCATGGACTTCATAATGATGTGAGAGTTGCAATAACAAAAAACAACAAAACCTAATGAAAGAAATGTAAGTTAAAGATTAGTAAGAATAGGTTATTTAGTCATTTTTTATCTTAACAATATCTTAACAATTATCTTAACAAGAGATCAACTTCAGAAAATGTTGCTTATAAATTTTCGAGATTATTTTAATTATGGACTTATTTCTTGCAAAGTTTATTATGTAAATTTCTTTAATGTTAGAAAATTATTGGAAAATGATGAATAAAGTCAAAAAAGAAAATTATACACTTCCTTATTATTTTTTCCAATAATAATTCAATTATGTATTTTTTAGATGAAGAGGCCTACAGCCATATTATATTAAAACAATGGTTCTCATGCAATCATCAAATTTAAGCAATGTTGACCCTGGTCAGTATGCAGATAAGAACACCGGGTGCTATAAGCTTGGATGTGTGGGCGATGTAACAGATAATGGCTAAGAATTAGAAATTGGTGAGTCATGTTTGTTAAATTTACTTACATGCAAATATCCTTGGGAATGGTATGAATCCACCTCTTCTCTTCCCAGCTATGGGTTAATTAGTAGAATTATTATTTTTTTTAAATTCTTATGAACTAAAATTTTTTATAACGGATAAGAAGTGTGATTAGCCACAAAAAATGAAACAATAAATTGAGTTTGATGAAGAAATGTTTCTTTATGATATGTTTTCCAAGCTGATTTTATTTTTAATCATAAAAAAAGTTTTAGAGCATTATAAGTTGTTTCCGATATGTAAAACATCATTTTTGTTTTTATCTTACTATATTTGTGATTGTGTTCTTGAGTATTTCTCAAGTATCTACTCAGTGTAAAGCAATGATCATCTTATATCAAGTTTAAAACTACTCCAAACGAACATAACGCATACTAATAATGAATATAAATAATTATTAATAGAAACATGATCGACTGATGACATTTTTGGTATTAAAAAGGACAATATAAATACAAAAATAAAAATAAGGAATATTCTTTTGGGATACTGAAGCGACAAAATGTACTGATTTTAAGAATAATGCTAATCTTCCAATAATTTTAATAATCCTGCAAATCCTTTACAATATTAAAAATGTTGCTAATCTTCTAATAATTTTAAGAATGCAACTAATCCTTTACCAATTTTAAGAATGTTGTTTATTTTTTAACAATTTTAAGAACACTGCTAATCTTCTAATGATCTTAAGAATGCTGCTATTCCTTTACAAATTTTAAGAATGTTGCTAATCTGTTACCCATTTTAAGAATGCTGCTAATCTTCTGATAATTTTCAGAATGTTGCTAATCTTTTACCAATTTTAAGAATGTTACAAATTTTTACCAATTTTAACAATGTTGCTAATCTCCTGATAATTTTAAGAATATTGCTAATCTTTTACCAATTTTAAGAATGTTACTAATTTTTACCAATTTTAAGAATGTTGCTAATCTCCTGATAATCTTAAGAATATTGCTAATCTTTTACCAATTTTAAGAATGTTACTAATTTTTACCAATTTTAAGAATGTTGCTAATCTGTTACCCATTTTAAGAATGCTGCTAATCTTCTGATAATTTTCAGAATGTTGCTAATCTTTTACCAATTTTAAGAATGTTACTAATTTTTACCAATTTTAACAATGTTGCTAATCTCCTGATAATTTTAAGAATATTGCTAATCTTTTACCAATTTTAAGAATGTTACTAATTTTTTACCAACTTTAAGAATGCTTCTAATCTTCTTATAATTTTAAGAATGCAGCTAATCCTTTACCAATTTTAAGAATGCTGCTAATCTTTACCAATTTTAAGAATGCTGCTAATCTTCTAATAATCTTAAGAATGTTGCTAATCTTTTACCAATTTTAAGAATGCTGCTAATCTTCTGATAATTTTAAGAATGTTGCTAATCTTTTACCAATTTTAAGAATTTTGCTAATCTTCTAATAATTTTAAGAATGCTGCTAATCCTTTGCCAATACAAAACCCAGAAAAGCTGTTTACAATACTGAGTTGCAAACATTTAAAATAAGAAAACAAAAAAAGAAAAAAAGACGTATCTATGCTTTTAAAAGAATCAAGTATAAAAAAGATCACATTATATTAGAATAATTTTTCCCAAAGAAACCTCCTCATTTTTTGTTGCTTTTGCCACAAATCATTGATGACTTTGGTTACCTATTGTCTTCTTGCATCAAGAAAGTTGTAGCATTTCTTTGAAAATTTGGAGTTAAGTATGAAGTAGAAAGGAACAGGGACAAATTTTCTTTCTATAATTTTTATAATTTCGTTGGATTCGAAAAGCTGATAACACATGAGGGAGGGAATCAGTAACAAGAACATTTGAGGCTTTGAATTAGAACTTTTTCAATTTTGTCTTTTAAATATATATTTTTAACAAATGGGTACAAATTCAAGGACAAGGATCACATCTAGTGTTTGAATTTGTCAGTCAGTTGCAGAACACAAGATAGAAAAATAGTTTTATAAATCTTATTATTTTTACAATTCTCACCAAGAAAGGAGGGTAAAAGGGTTTTTAAGAAGCACGTAAAAGAAATATAAGGCATAAGTCTATGACACTGCACCGTTTTCCAACAAGCAAATCGACATGAGTGAGACAGGTTCCAATATACCCCAGCTAAGGATTAAATAACAATGTACAGATTACTCTGATGTGGAAGAACGACAATTCCCAATTCAAACATGTAACAAATAAAAATAACAAAATAAGATTTAGAACTGTAATCTGACTTTATCAAAAATCTACTTGTATAAATATCACTCCAGAAGCTGAAGAACATATGAAATCCACAATTTAAGACCAAGCATCCAAGACCTTGGATCCAAGAATAGATATTTCAGAAGAAAAGCAACTGATTCAAATAGAATTTGAAGAAAGAAACAATATAATATTGATAACTATTATAAACTTCACCAATCTAAGGAATATGTCAGATTCCTCTGGATAACAAAACATAGAGAGTGATGGACAGCATATAGAATGACTGTTTGGTAAAAATTCAATTTTACTATTTTACTGAAATGGGCACTAGGTTTGATAAATACAAAATTAAACAAAATAGAATCTGCATTCTATTAGTAAAAAAGATATGACTAATTACCTCCCATCTCAATAAAGACTATGACTTTTATTTCATCCTAGCCTGCCAACTTACAACACTTCTAGATCACAAAGCATGAGATCAGAAACAACAAAATAGCTTATGAGAAGAAATGAAATTTCATCTTACACCTAAAGAGACTATTTTTCATGATCAGTGAGGTAACCAATTCAGTCAGCGAAACACTGGTGGTTAAATGGGGCACAGTTTTATATCCCTTGTACGAAAAGTATATCAACTGAGAGGATTGGGATAAAAAGCAACAATAATAAGATGGAATAAAACTAACAATAAATGAGTAGCAATAAGTCAAGAGGGTGTTGTGTTAAAAAGCAACTATAACAAGATGGAATAAAACTAGTAACAGAAACATAGCAACAATAAAGAGTGTATTGACCTAGAATGTCATAATAAAAAATGTCAATAATAAGCTGGAATAAAAGTAGAAATAAATAAGCATAAGAATTAATTATGTAAAATAATCATTAAATGAATTGTTGGCAAAATTTTAAGCAAGTTTTTAAATTAGCATCTGGATTCAAATTGCTCCCATTTTATGAAATTGAATATTTTCATTATATTAATTACAGAGAGAATCTTGGGCATGATTTGAAAATATCCAGTCTAAAAAAAACTGCAATTCCTCGGATTCAGTCAATTAAAGAGTAATCAGATCTTATTAAAACTGAAATTTGAAAGACCCGGACAACAAACTTGTGATTTTTCTAACGTAGGTGCAAGAGGTTAAGTTGATCTCAAGTTGAAGTAAGAAGGTCGTAGTTTAAGAGAAACACAAACGCAATATAGAGTCAGAAATAGACAAGTCTGTTTTAAGTGGGGGGGGGGGGCATCATGATGCAAAACTATATTTTTAAGTGATCTTGAATTCACAAAAACAATTTTTTAGTTTAAAAATATTTGAGGGCAAAATACATTATCCTATAAAAGTTGAAATCTTTTTTCGTATTTAATTATTTTTTCACAAGACCCTTTGTCCAATAAAGTTGCGCAGATTAAAACATCATGACAAACACAACAATGAAAAATTCTACATGTCCAAAAATATTTGCAAAGACAAATGCATTGACAAAATTAAAAAATTAACAATTATTTTTTTTTTTTTTTTTTAAATCAGCCATTTAATCTTTTAAGTGTCGGATATGAAAGGAATATATAAAATATTGAAATTATTCATTTGAAAAAAAACTAGTCATGTGAAACGTTATCGTATTAGTTAGCAAATATTTAGGTATTGGTGTAGTTAAGAATTTTGTAATAAAAATGATGAGAATTCAACCTCACCTGCTAATCATAAAAGAAAAAAAAAACATTTAAAAAGATTATTTCAATTATAGAAATAACTGTGAAAGGCAAAATTAAGCATGAGTAAAAAATATATTTCTAACAACTAATTAATAAGAGCTTCTTTTGCTTACAGTTTGCATATGCATAATATTATCAGTAAATTTTATATAAACATATGAATACACACAGACATATATATATATATATATATATATATATATTTTGTGTATCGAGGCAGCAAGTAATTTTCTAAACATATGCTGTTAAATATAAGAGACAATGAATGTCTATTATGTTTAATCATGAGCTGTTCTAAACGTCATATTTTGGCTTTAATTTCAGTTGAAAATAAAAACAAAAATTCTCAACATTTGGATAATTTTTTTATTAAGTTAGATCTAAGCTTTCGGCTCACATGAGTCATCTTCAAAGAGGTTATTAGGGCGGTAACACAATAACATCTATCATCAGCGACGATTTTATTTTGTGTTATTTTGTGTCGGTGATGGTGAATGTTATAATATTTCAGTCTAAACAACCTCTCTGAAGATGGCTCATGTGAGCCGAAAGCTTAGAAGCAAATCAATAAACAATAATCCAAATGTTGGAGAATTTTTGTCTTTATTTTCAACTGAAATTAAAGCAAAAATACGACGTTTAAAACAGCTCATGATTAAACATAATAGACATTCATTGTCTCTTATATTTAACAGCATATGTTTAGAATATATATATATATATATATATATATATATATATAGATATATAGATATATATATATATGCATTTAAGCATGTTTCATTAGGTAATATAGACATATGTCTATTTATTTTTACAATAATCTGTTGTAATTCTCGGATTATCTTCTTGATGTTAAGTCATAATTCATCAAGAAAGTACTTGGGTTAACAACAACTATGATGCCTTTCTTGATGAATTTGAACTTAACATCAAAAAAAGAACTAGAAAGGATTATTATAAAAATACATAGATATAAGATCTCCATATTAATGAAACATGCCTGAATGAAGACATGCTGCCTAAATATACATACAGACGTACATATATATATATATATAATGTCAACAGGTTTTTCACTTAATTCTGCAGAAAACAAAACCTCTGAAGTGTGAAGACATCCCGATAATGCCTTGATGAAACTCCAAAGTCAGCTTGACTGAAACAACACTGATCAATTAAGTGAGAAACCTCTCTACATCAGTTCTATTAATGCTCTATCATGATATCAAGCATTTTATGACAAAAAACCTGCTTGCCAAAAAGGCCTTCTTATCAGTAAACAACTGAAAAGACATCAATTTTGGCACTAATCATCAGTACAATTTAATCATATATATATATATATATATATATAATCAAAACCTGTGTTTGAGTAAATGCCTCATTTTAAAAATAGAGTGAATTGTATCTACTGGCCTGTACGCTGGAGAAAATTTAATAACGGAAATGTTCCCCCTGGCAACTCCCCAAACACATGCACCCACTAAAAAAAGCAAAAAACTCATATTTAAAATAATAAAAATGTCAAGTAAAAAATCTATATAATTTATATATATAAATTAAAAAAGATTAATTCAATGATGTTGAATGACTATTTTGATATAAAGATCCCCACGGGGGATAACACATCACCTCAGCAACAGAAAAATCTTTTTTTTTCTTTTTCTGTTGCTGAGGTGATGTGTTATCCCCCGTGGGGATCTTCATATCGAAATGGTCATTCAACATCATTGAATTAATCCTTTTTTAATTTATATTTGCTCTGTAATATTTTATTACATGGAGCTCTCTTCCTGTATCATTTTTTAATATTAAAATAAAATTTTTAATATTAATTAGGATCGGGTATTTGGAATTTACCTTCCTGCTTTTTTTGCTTGGATTAAAGTATCTGAATTAAAATAATTTATATATATATATATATATATATATATATATATGTACAAATTATATTTTCTTTTTTTTTAATTATATATACATATATACACACAAACAGTGTGGATATTGAATCCAGTTAGCATCTCTTCTTATATTTACTTATATTTACACAGGTTCTATAGTCCCGGATATTGAGCACTTTTATCCATAAATAAAGCATACCATAAATCTTATTATATATATATATATATATATATATATATTATTTTATTTTCGATTCACCATTGCTGCAGAAGTGAGAATTTCCTCATAGAAATGGCTATCCAACAGATTTAGATATTGAAACTTTTGTTTTATTTTTTATATTATATATATATATATATATTATGAATTTGTTCTTACATGTATCCAATATTGTAGCCTCTACAGTCACTTCCCAAACCTTGCATTAAAATTTAACAGATAAATTGACACATCAATAAAATTAGAAATTACTTTAATTTGATTAGTCCACACTGTCTATATAACAATGCCTCCCTGATTAAGGAGGTTGGGCTAGTTTTTAACCTTTTAAAACACTTCAACTTAAAATAAACTTCATCACTTGATATGACACAAGTAGTGTCAAAACAAAATAGCTACTTTTGTAGTGATATTATAAAATACTTATGTTATAATTTCTAAATATATATATATATATATATATATATATATATAACATAGTGATGATCCAAGTATACTGTCTTAATATGTATAGGAAAAACTACTAAAAAGTTGTAAGTTTTTTAACATTTTTAAACTTACAATGTTTTAGTAGTTTTTCCTATATATATATATATATATATATATATACAAGGGTGATTCAATAAATAAGGTGAATTGTTTGGTATAAGTACTTCAAATACAGATAAAAGCTTACTTTTTTTAAAATTTGTTTTCTTTTACTTCTTTTTCAAAGGGATTTAATTTTTTACAGATTGAAGAAAAACTTAGAGAGTTTTGGAGATTAACTAAGATGGCCGACCAAGAACCATACTTCAGGATTGAAAAGAGGTCCTTTATCAAGTTTTTGGTTACTGAAGGGTGCAAACTAGTTGAAATTCATAGGAGAATGTCAACTGTGTATGGTGCCACATGTTTCAGCCAAAAATATATTGACTCTTAACAAAAAATAGTTTTAATTACACTGAGCTCTCTGGCTGGATCAGTTTCAATATTTAATTCTTAATAATTAATATTAATAGGATCTCTATTGGATTTTACCCTCAGACCGCTTCCTTTTGAATTTATATATATACTGGGCAGCAACTTTTCTTTTAAACATCTTTCATTAGATATTTTCTGACAAGGATGATTTAATTAATGTTTTATTTTTCCAGCATCTTATCATATTTTCATATGTTAGGAATATAAAAAATAATATTTTTTATTGTCTTGAGCACTTTTGGCCACTTTTGTAGCTGATTTTAGGTTTTTTTTGCTGTCTGCTGCTGTTATTTTTCCTAATGTTTTGACTAATACTTAGTAATTTATTCTTCTAAAAGCCACACAAAAATAAATTACTGCGTAACAGTCAAAATATGATGAAAAGTAAGAACACCAGAAACAGAAACACCATTGTGAATGGCTACAGAAATAGCTGAAAGCACAGGGTACAATAAAAATACATAAAACTTTTTACACATCAGACTAAATGTTAAGATGATGTAAAGAATAAATTAAAAATTAATTAAATTTTTTTTGGTAGCCATATTTAATAAAATACAAACACAGACAGACAGACAGACAGACAGACAAACACAGACACACATATATATAGGTATATATGTCCGATAGGCTGAAGTAAACAAAAGGGCTTGGTTATTTCCCTTGCCGCTATCCAAAATCTTTATGCTTGTGTTCATGAAACAGGACAGGTAAGCCATTACAGGATATAACACACAGATTAATCTAAGAATTAAGGAGTCAACAAGCAGAATTATGTTATATATATATATATATATATATATATATATATATATATATATATAACTTTTCATAATTCAAAATGCTGAATGAACATTTCGACATGAAATCTCTAA
>JBBBDQ010001247.1:515000-547500 GCA_037127315.1 Ascarosepion bandense | reverse complement strand
CATGGCTAACAGCAAAAAAATAAAGATAAAAACAGTTTTCTATATTTAGGTTTCAAAGTCCAAATACTACTTGATAAAGTTTTAACCTGGACTGACGATTCCTCAGTTTTTAGGAAGAATCTTGAGTTGACTTATTTTTATTTTATTTACATTACATTTATAAGCATCTAACTTAAATTGACACACTTTAATTTACAACTTTATCTCATTTGGAGTTTACAAACTATCACTCTTCTCTTTTGTCATGTATATATATATATATAATCATATAATTGTGAATTAATTGTACATTACTACACAGAAATTTCTATGTTTTGAGATAGATTCTCTTCATCAGGCAATATTGGATGTTGGTTGTGCAATCTATAATATTGAGCACTGTTTATAATAAAATAAATACCGGGGTACTCAAAATAGTAAAACCTTGAGTCCTCTTCACCTGGATTTATATATACATACATATATATATAAACATGTTACGGAAATTAACGAATTTTAACGAAACTTGGTTATAAGCAACCGACAATTTGTAATGAATTATTTTGAACATTATTTTTACTGATACTCGTATTTAAGTAGATATTCTGTTTTTAATTAAACAGTATTTTTATATTTATATCTACCGGCCTGATTATTTACGACAAATTTTTATTACGAAAATGTGTTCGAATCCTGCTGGATAGCACACATTTTCGTAATAAAAATTTATCGTAAATAATCAGGCCGGTAGATATAAATATAAAAATACTGTTTAATTAAAAACAGAATATCTACTTAAATACGAGTATCAGTAAAAATAATGTTCAAAATAATTCATCACATATATATATATATATATATTTTATTTATGTCATTTGTAAATTCAATATTTTACATGGGGAGAATAGTGATTTCTACAGTCTCTCAAAAGGCTTCCTCATCAGCTTCTTGTAAGAGGTATTATGCCACTTCTCCTAATGTAAAATAATGAATTTACTTATGAAATAAATACTTGCTCTGTAAATTAAACTTTTGTTTAGCTCTCTTTTGGATGAGTTTTAAAATTTAACCTGATATTACTAGGATCCATTGGGATTATTTACCAAATCTTTTCCTGGATTTATTACTGTTATGTGTGTGTGTGTGTGATGGACTCTCCCATCAATTTGAGCATTCGAACAACCTCACTCCATGGTACCTAGGTCCTGCTAAGGATTTGCATGCAAGTTCACATTCATATATTGTGCAACACTGAAGCTTTGATCTGGTTCCCTTTCCCAGACTGGTTGCCAACCAAGGCTATAGAATCCATTCAATCTGTCCTGTTATATATATATATATATATATATATATAAAGAGTTTGTCTCTTTAACAGAACATATTCATGCTGACATTGAAGTTTTGTGAGGGTATCATTATGATGTTCTCACTCATCATGACAGTTTGCAAGTGAGAACATTATATATATATATATATTTAGAGAGAGAGATAAAATCAATATGGACAATGAGGGCAACACTGAGTAGCAACAGTCAGACCATTTCTTATTGTAAGTTCAATTGTTTTCAACCTTATCATGACAATGGCATATCTCATTATTTAAGATAGGAGTAGATCACGAGTATGTCTGATAAACATATAAAGCTGCAATGTTATTTTATGATATCAATATATTATTATCATTATTATTATTTAAAAATCTCTTTTTCATGTGCATTAGTCACATGCTAGGTCAAAACGAGCAAGTAGAAGATGCAATTTTTTCTTGTTTTCAGTTAATTATACAACGACAGCTATTAACAAAAAAACTTCTTTTTTTCCTTCATCATCATCATTATTATTATTATTATTATCATTTGATTTCTGTTGCATAACAATTTCGTTTCTGGGTTCCAACCAGAGACCTAAGGTCAGAAATGGCTTCATGACATTTTCCAATTAAGATTTTTGTGAGAAAGAAAAAGGAGAAATATACAGCCTAAGATCACAATCATTTTACAAAAATAAAGCTCTTTATAAGGTGTCAGTTTTACTTGTGCGTATCATTTTTTGTATTTCTTTATGGTTTTCTCTACCAGGAGTACTTTTAATGAGTTTTTTAGAACATTTTCTAATCATTATTATTATTATTATTATTATTATTTATCTTTGTTAATTTTCTTTTTTGCTGAAAATGATATAATTCACATTGATAATATTTAAAATATGGTTTTAATTGTAAATCTTAGCTTTTTTGTCCATTACAACAGGAAAAATATGAATAAATATTTGGACAAGTTTAAAATTATTTTAGTTCCGAATTATTCCTTCTTTGCTGCTTTTTGTAATTTTGATTTATTTCTAGGAAAAATGTGAATAAATATTTGAACAAGTTTAAAATTATTTAAGTAATTTCTAAAATTTAAGTAACTCATGTTATTTTAAATTTTAATAAAAAAACAAGTTCTTTATTCCAGTAATCATCAATACACACATTGATTGAACAATCATCACTGAATTTTAAGAAAGCTTTAAAAATCAACCCTGAGCATGGAGAAAGAATTCTTCACACACAAAAGTTGCTTTCCTTTTAAAATTTTTGATATCAGTTATACTTCATGTGAGTCATTTCCTCGATTTAGAAGGATGTCATGTGTGTCTTATTTGCTAGTAAAGTTATTCTTTTCATGTGTGTCTTATTTGCTAGTAAAGTTATTCTTTTCATGTGTGTCTTATTTCCTTTATATATATATATATATATATATATAGATATATATATATATATAAATGTAAACTTATCACTATACTCGTTTCGAAAAACCCTCCAAGTATATACGCGGAAGGAAAAAATGGATGTAAAAAAAAAAGAGCTTAGCACGTGAACATCAGTCTAAGTACGTAGCCCAAAGTAAAAACCCGAGACGAGTAATCTATAACAAAAAGTGCTCAATACGTAAGCAGAGCAGTAAAAGAAAATAACCTAAAGAGCCAACAAACCTACCTAGGTTTCACCTAACCGGATCTTCAAGGAAGTTTGGAAGCTATAGATATATACTAATTATAAAGTATGCAAAAGTGGGTACTCACGTCATATGAAAAAGCTCAATGTAAAATGAAAAACAAAATACAGAGCTTGAAATATAATAATAATAATAAACTTTTCCGACATGTAACTCTCCGGTTTTACTACTGGCAATTTAATTCAATTTTTCATTCATCTAGTGTCTTTAGGGAACAATGTATTTATATTCATACATTGTTCTTTCTTGCTGCCTGATGCTTGCAAAATCACATGGGTTTGCCAATAGCTCCAGCAAAGGGGTACATGCTTGTTAAGTTCACAATATGACAAAAAATTTAACGGTTACAAAAAAAAAATAAATAAATAAATAGAGATGGAGTTATTTACATTATTTACATTGTTCGGACTATTATCCTCATCTTCATTATCATATTCACAATGCTTCGGCCATTGTACACTCTGGCCTTCTTCAGGTGATATATGTTAGAATTTCAAACCAAAACCTTTAATTCGGCCATGTATATCACCTTACGCGCAAATACCCTTGGGAAAGGTATTAATCCGTTTCTTCCCTCCAGTTATGGGTTAAATAACAGGACAGATTGGGTTCTATAGCCTTGGCAGGCAACCAGTCTACGGCAGAAAGCAATGGCAACCTACTGTGGGATAATCTTATGCCCAGTCAGTCATGTCTCTTTCGAGACATGATCGCCCAAGCGTCTTTCACATATGGCACTTAACTGATGGACTGATTATAATAGATGGAATCATGATTAAAGCTTCTACTGGTTATAAAGTGGGGGATCGGTTTTCTATTGTTATGAAGTAATAAACTGATCCCCCAGTAATTAATACGTAATAATATAATACATCTCTTCCATCTCCAGTTATGAGTCAAATAACAGGACAGATTGGGCTCTATAGACTTGGTCGGCAACCAGTCTACCGCAGAAAGCAATGGCAACCTACTGCGGGATAATCTTCTGCCCAGTCAGTCGTGTCTCTATCGAGACATGATCGCCCAAACACTTAACTGACTGATATCACCTGAAGATGACCGAAACGTCATCAATATGACAATAAAGATGAGGATAATAGTCCGAACAATGTAAATAATTACAATACCTCATCTCAGAAATATGGACAGATGGGTTTGTAGAATTATCTAAAAGAGTTTCATTATTTCGTTTATAAGTTTAAGACATTTCTTCTTTGAGAAACATCATGATAGTGTTTCTTCTGTCAAAATGCCACGATGCAGCAAAACTTAAGCAAGAGCTTTCATTATACACTCTCACCCTCGGGGTTTGATATTTACAAGTGAGAATTTTAACGAACGCCCTTCTGAATGCCGTATTAAACATTGTATAAATGAGAGGATTGGCCAAGGAAGCCACATAACCCATCCATAGGAAAACGGACATCATCTCCGGCGTCACGTTACTCATGCAATCCGTACAAGTCGCCGATATAATGTTGACGATAAAAAACGGAGTCCACAAGATCACGAAGATTGCGAAGATAATTCCCAAAACCTTCAGAGCTTTCTTTTCGTTACTGGCAGTCTTGTTGCTGAGAAGATGCCGAAAAGCTTTCTTTATTTTCGGCTTCTCGTTGGCCTTCCTGAGATGTTCTTTTAGGAAATTACGGAACGTGCGAGTCACTTTATTGTGGTAATCTTTTTTGCGATTCGAATTCTTGGTTCCGGGTGGCACATTTCCGTTGTAGGCGACCAGCTGCTGTCCTTCAGGATTTCCCTCTGGAGTGTTACATGTACTTTTTACCTTGTTTTGATAGGTGTCTGTATTAACAACTTTTGCCTGAGATTCGGCGTCCTCATCTTTTTCGGATACAGGCTCTTCAACTGAAGACACAGACACTCGCATTGGAATCATACCATTTTGAATTGAACGGCAGTGAGCCGCCTCATCTCCCGCCTCGAAGACATCATCATTTTCGTTCTCATTTTCATCGACCAGTCCGATGAGACAGGGCAGAACATCGTCCGGCATGCGATCATAACTCTGTTTGGGGTCAACGGTAATGTTATTGTTAAGACCATGATAACTATGATAATGGCTACCTTTTACTAGTGAAGAGACTTTCCATTGATTTATCTCCATCAGATGTGAATATGATTTTGAAGAATACAGTGGCAAAGGAATGGGGGCCTCCTTAACCTGGTCAGCGGAGGGCACCCTCTCGAAGTGTACTTTAGAGCAGCGGCGTCTTTGAAGAGGCAATTGCAAGCTTTTCCGACGCATTTTCTTGGGGTCAATCAGAGGTGGAACCGACTCAGAACCAGGACGTGTGGGTGCGATACTGGTCCCTTGTTCTGATCCGAGAGTGCAGGTTGTGATCGTAGTTTGGGCTGAGTCGAAAGAATTGCGAACACTGTCACACTGCGTCCAGTGGGCCCTGGCTGCTCTGATCTCATGGTGTTGAAGCAGAGCTTGGGGGATATCAACTTGTCCGATTTCGCTGATTCCAACGATATTTGTATCAGGTCCTTCCGTTTCTGACATAACTGCACGGTTTGGATTTTCAGGATTCACTTCAGGTTGTGACCGGGAAGTAACAGAATACTCTTTCTTGACAACAACTGCTTTCTCGGAAGGTTTTCGGTCAAGTTTCTCGATGCGTGTCATCATATTCTGATTATCCCACAAAATCTGTATTGTCAAGCCATACGTGACGATCATGATTAGGAGAGGAATGTAAAAGGCAAACACCGAGCCATAGATAATAAATGTGGGTAGTGTTGGAACACACTTACCATCGTTGAATACTGTCCGAGTATCGAGCAACCCGTTAATGCTGATTGGACAGCTGACTGCTATAGAAACGAACCATACAAAGAGAATTTTCACACATACCATGTGCTTTGTCTTGTTGCGACCATAGCGCATGGGGTACTTCAAGGTGAAAAAGCGGTCCATAGACATCGTGGACATGTGCCAAATGGAGGCAGTGCACATCAGGACGTCTGTTGTGATCCAGAAGAGACACACATGGGCACTCATCGGAAAGAAACCTGCAAAAAGAAAAAATGTATCTTAATATATATATTGTTTTTTTTAAGGCAGAACATGTTTTAAGGCAAATATTTTAAAAAAACAAGACTTTTTGGGTCAATTAATTTTACCGATCAACTTTTTCAAATTACAAATAATCCTTCACAGACTAGGAGGAAATTGCGTCAGAAATTGTCAATGGTTCATTTTGTTTAATTTTCCTAAGTTATCTGGGTAGGCAGAGACAAATGGTGAGCCTCATAGAACTAGTGTTTGCAATGACCTTTTGCTACTTATCATCGAAACCTTTTGGGTAAATTTCTGGTGATATTGTGAAAAGTTTTGGATGAAATCTTGTCTTAATTTTAGAAAGTTTGCAAAGAGTTTTGTGTCAAAAATTGTCAATGGTTCATTTTGTTTAATTTTCCGAAGTTATCTGGGTAGGCAGAGACAAATGGTGAGACTCATAGAATTAGTGTTTGCAATGACTTTTGCTACTTATCTTCGATACCTTTTAAGTAAATTTCTGGTGATGATATGAAAAGTTTTGGATGAAATCTTGTCTTAATTATAGAAAGTTTGCAAAGAGTTTTGTAGCAATCGAAAAAAATACCAATACTGTGTTGCAAAACTTTGACTCATATATTTTTCAACAAATATATTTTTTCATATATTTGACTCATATATAAACTTGAATACACAAAAGTTATGCACATAGTATACTGCATGTTTTCCAAATGATCCTCCTCAGATTTCGAATTCAGAGCTGTCATTCTCGCTCGGAGACCGGACGCCGCACATGTCTGTCATCACATTTACCATGAAAGTACAGTGAAACGTACTGTATGCAACCCTCTTTGACATCGACCACCTGCTGTTAATGACCGTTTTTCTATTCACAGATGATTTGCTAATGTTAATTGACCCTTACTGAGCGACCACATACAGAACTTGACCAAGAATTAACATCAACGAGTGAAAACCACTAATCAAGCGACCGCTTTAAAAAAAGAAATCCATTTTAGTTGTACATTGAGAACTTCTAAAATAGGAAAAACTAAATGAGTAATCTATTTCATTTTGATTTGATCTCAGCCAGGAACGCTTCTTCATTGTTTTGTTATTGTAGTGATCAACCTGTTATTTCTTGTTGAAATGTACATTGCCTGAGTGCACTTTACGGACAAACATCGGCTGTTTTGTACAACATGTATTGCATTTGACATGTTTAAGGGATTTATCGCAGTCTCTGTACTGACTTGGATAAATTCAGGGATTGGGAAAATCACAATTATGTCCCTTTCTCAAATATCCATCTCTTTCGTTCCTTTATTTTTTTGTGTATCTATCTACTCTATTTCTATCTGGGTATATCTATCTCTATCTCTCTGTTTCTCTACCCCCACCCACTATCGCTGTCAGTTTTTTGTATGTTTTTTTTTTCATGTATTATTGCAGATTTGCTTTTATTATCACTCACTAGTAAGAATAAACCTGAAACTGTCCACTTTTTAAAGTCCACTTAACAAATATTTTTTGTGAATAAATATTTTGGTTTCTTGTTGACCGTTTTAAATTCATTTTTTATGATTTAAAAATGAATTATACTGAATAAATTTCTTTAAATTTAGGCCATTTTCTTATGTTCTTATTTATTTAATACCAGATTACATGGTAAAATTCTAATATGTACATTCTGGTTAGTAGAATATACGTTCTTGGCGTAAATAGATCATGACTATGAGCCTTTAGTAAGCGACCACCTGCTGTATGCGACCGTTTTTGATGGCAGTAGTGGTGGTCGCATACAACCGGTTCCACTGTATTTGCTTGTAGTTGAATATAACAAATGAAGCTGAATCATAAATAATTTTAACTTTGGTTTTATTAACTTTATTCTTACATATAAGACAGATTTTATTAAAGACAACAGACATTTTGCGTTGATTAATTTTACTGATCGACTTTTCCAAATTCAAATAATCTAAACTTATTTATAAATGGAACTTTGTCTCTGTGTGTGTGTTTATGTGTATGTGTGTGTGTCTGTGTTTGTGTGTGTGTCCGTTAACTAAATATGATGATCGAATGTTATATTATCACAGAGTTTGACCTCCCCAGAGCCTTAAATACACTGGATAGTGCATGGTGGACCACACAATATACATTTTACATTTTGATGTCAAAATTTGCCATCTGTGGTACAAGGGCTGGTGGCTTAGGAGTTCCCTTCATGACTTCGCTCAGGCTTCGCAAAGCTCCTACACACATATATACATGATACAAATACTTCACATTCACCATGCATATTTACATAGCTGTGCAACACATGCACACACACACACACGCACACACAAACACACACACACACACACACACACACACACAATCAGTGTATTCACATGTATGTATATGAAGATGTATACATATATATATATATATATATATATACTCACACATATTTATACATATTAAAAACAGAAATACAAATAGAAGATATTCACCTGAAGAGAGTCAACTTTGGGCTTGAAACATATGTAGCGAGAGAAAGGAAACTACAAGACACCCTACAGAAGGTAGCGGTGGAGAGTGACAAAAAAGGACTACAAATAAACTTTAAGAAAACTGAATGCATGGTCATCAGCAAAAGGTGCAACCCAAAATGCCAAATACAGGTGGGGGTTACCAGAATCAAGCAAGTACAAAAATTTAAATACCTAGGAAGTGTTTTAACAGGAAATGAAGAGATCCGAAGATGAATTGGCATGGTAAAGGACATGTTCCAGAAGCTGAGTAAAGTACTAACACACAGGAAAATTTCACTAGAAACAAAGAAAAGAGTGCTGGATTTCTATATGATGTCAGTTCTTCAATACGGCAGTGAATGCTGGACAATATCATCTAAAATGAGGACAAAACTGGAAGCAGCGGAAATGTGGTTCTACAGAAGGATACTGCGGATATCGTGGACTGAGCATGCAAGCAACGATGAGGTGTTGGAAAGAATGCCAACAAAAACAAATTGATACTGAGCATCAAGAAGAGACAACTGAAGTTCCTGGGAGATGCCATGAGGAAGGACAACTTGGAGAACTTGATACTGACTGACCACATAGAAGGAAAGAGAGACAGAGGAAGGCAGTGGATAACATATTTGCAGGGTCTGATCAGGTGGATGACGGAACGGGGGTTGCCAGGAGTAACAGAAGCAAACATACTAAGAGCCACAAGGGATAGGGAGACGTGGAGAACCATGATCGCCTACGTCCTGAAGGGACAGGGCACATAGAAGAAGAATATATTATACAATAATAATAATAATAATAATAATAATAAATCTACATTTTAAACAAAATGTTTGCGGCTTCTTAGATTTTTTCTTATATAGATATATATATAGATATATATATATTAATAATCATATCACCCCAAACCAGGCATTTTATTGCCACTGTTTTGCAAGGGCTAATATAGGAGGAAAGTTATGAGAAAGAGTGACTGATTATAGGGGGTGTCAGGAAGTGGGTAAGAGAAGGATGAGAATACTGATGAGAGTGGAGTGGACAGAGAAAGGAGCATGAGAGAGAGGATGCAAGTTAGTGAGATAGGAGATGACTATTGATTTACATTTAAATTCTTGGAGATTATAGCTGTTGGGTAAGCAAGTCAATGGAAGGGAATTCCAGAGGCGGAAAGTGAGAGAAAAGAAGCTGCTGGAGATCTTTATATACATACATATAAATATCTGACAAAAGACAAAAGGAAAATTTAGCTGACACTAACTGTCCTCTAAGATATATAAGCATCAGATTGAATTTTCAAACATACACACCATAGTGGGCGGGCTAGAGGGTGTCGTCAGTGATGTCATCGCGAGGATCATGAGGGGGTTTTGGGTCTTTCAACATCATACCGCCCTCACCACGCCGACCCGACCAGAGATGATCAGCCTCTGGCCCACCCTCGATAAGCGCTTTCAGACAATGGAAAAATTACATTTGGGCCCGGTATAAAACCTTGCAAGTGCTTCTCATTGGCGACAGTCAAAGCCACTTTCCATTTCGAGACAAACCGTACATGAGCTTGTCCGAAAATATGAAACAATTTATCTTTTATTATAATATTAAAATTAAATAATATTAAAATTAAATAATATTAAAATTAATATTAAAATAAAATAAATTAAACAAATAGATAAAAGTAAATAATAATATATTTGTCATGACTTTTATTTCAAGTATTACTTTATTTGTAAAACATTAATTGAAATGTATATATATATAAATGTTATTTTATAGTCAAAATTGCCTTTCTTGATTTTATAACCATTTTATAAATTGTAGTGGGCTATCTTCCCACAAGGCCAAATTCCATAGGTATACCCTTTCCTAGAATGGAATCCTACTACTACTAGAAAAGAATAAATAAGAAGAGAAGATATACCCACTATATTTTAAGCTCTTGATGTATTGGCAGCTTGTATTTGTACTAAGCTTTTCCATTTGTGATTCGTAAACATAGTTTTCACTTAATAATAGTAACATCTAAAAAGATTAAATTAATAAAGTTTTAATTCTAATTAAAAAAAATGAAAACAATTCTTGTAAAAATTGATTATTCATTGAAAAATCTTTTACAACAATGTCCTTAATATCTTATTTATAAAAGCAGTTAAAACTATTGTCTTAGTTTTATTTCATTTTTGTTTGAAATTCAGAGCATATTTTTGGTAAATGGTGTTTTTGCTTTACAAAAAGAAATTGATGATTTCAATTGGAGTAGATAGACTAATCTATCGCCCGGTTCACACTCCACCTATGTCTATTGAACAGGTGAAGAGGCTCATCCCTTGTTCCCTGTTTAGGATGTGGTTTCCGGCTTTCTCTTTTCCAATCTGTTCACTCTTACGTAGCCCCCTGTGCTTCAGTGGTGTTACAGCCTTGCTCGGGGTGATATAATTAAAAAAAAAAAATGAATAAAATAAACTTTTTAGTTTTATAAAAACAGAATGTGTTGTTGTCAACAAAATAACCAGCCCAAAATCTGAATTGTAATTTGGAGATACCAAAATTAAACACATGCAAAAATTTAAATATCTAGAAAATGTGATACAGAAATCTGAAAATGCATAGGAACAGTGAAATATGTCTTCCAAAAGCTAAGAAAAGTATTAAGAAACAGGAAAATTTAACTACAAACACAGAAAATGCACTGATCTATTAGATTATATTGGCCCTGCTATATGGCAGGGAATGCTAGACAATCTCCTCACCAATAAAGAAGAGACTTGAGTCAACAGAAAGGTTGTTCTACAGAAGGATGTTGAGAATACCATAGATTGAAAATATGAGTGACAACAAAGTTTCAGAGAAAATAGAAACGAAAAGGACACTTATATGTAGCATGAGTAAAAAGCAGTTGAAATTTCTGGGACACATAATGAGGAAGGAGGGTTTGGAAAATTTGACACTCACATGACATATTGAAGGAATGATGGACAGAGGAGAGCAGTGCATAGTATAAATAGGTGATTGGTTATCTTACCCAAGATACCACTGCTGTTATAGTTGCAGTACAAGTGGTGTTAGAATAACTCTAATGTGTTATGGAGGGAGGTCATTACAGAATATAATCATAAGGGATAGAAGAATTTTTTCACAAGTGAAAGATCCTATAGCACTATAACTAATTTATCATAGGAGAGGAAGTTTCATGCCTTTCCAAAAACACGAAGTGAAAATAAACCACACAAGGTGAAATTGAAAATTTTGTTTTACAGCCTCTATTGATTATCAGATGTTACACTTCCATTTAAAACATATATGAAGTGTGGTTTCATGCCTTCTTAAGTGCTTTTTTTAGTCGTTTCACTCCATGCATGGCGGTAACACCACTGATGTGCAGGGGGCTTCATAAGAGTAAAAATTAGATAGAAGGAGAGTAAAGAGAAAAACGAACCAATTCCAGTGGGTGTCAGAGAAAGGAGCAAGAGAAGGATGGGAATACAGGTGTGATGACAATTGCAAAGGTAGAGAGAAAGGAAAAGATATACAGAGTGATGTAGAAAAAACTAGAGTCAAGTGGTTAAGAGATGGGTACTGACATTGCACTTAAATTCCTGGAGGTTGTAGCCATCAGGAAAGCAAGAATATGGAAGAGAGTTCAACAGGTGGGAAGTGCAAGAAAAGAAGCTGACGGAATAGAATTGTCGTCTGCATTTGGTTGATCTAACTGTGAATGGGGAATGCTATGTAAACTTATAATTGGAACTTTGTCTCTATGTGTGTATGTGTGTTTCTGTGTGTGTGTGTGTGTGTGTGTGTGTGTGTGTGTGTGTGTGTGTCCATTACCTGTAGACTCTGAAATGGCTGAACCGATTTTCTTGAAAATTTACACAGTTGTACTATAAGCATCTGCGAGTGTTCTTAGCTAGGTTTTGTGCCGAGGTACCCCTGATAAATATTGAAAATCGATAATCGAAAAAATCGGGTTATAGAAGGAGTGGTCCGATTTTAATCAAATTTGATAGACTCATAGACAAAGACATAAGAAACGATATTCAGAAGTTTCAAGGTTGCAGTTCTATCCTTTGATGACTTATTTGACTCCGATATTGGAAATCGATACCCCAATATCCATCCGGGTCTGATCAAAATCAGTTTTTTGTCCCTTTTATTTTAGTTTTTGCTTCGGGTTTGGCTCTAAGTAGGTATAATTGTAGTTCTTACTCTCAGCCATGATACCATTTACTCAGAGGACTTATTCAGCCTTTAAAATTCAGTTTACAATGAAAAAAACTTATTTAATATCGATACCAGGAAATCAAAATTTGATTTACATCTATTCATTTTTCTTTCAGTCTTTCGCTTTAACTGGAAACGACTATTGCTTTTTAGTCTTTCGTGCCAATGTCCAAAGAGTCAGAGCTCCAGGACCATAAATTAGTTTTAAAGCTTTCATTACACCCAAGCAACACCAGGCTATACTGCTAGTATATATATATATATATATATATATATATATATATATATATATATATATATACTATGTGCGATTGGTAAATTGTCGCAATTATTTTATTATTTCAAATATTCTTTAGGCTGAGTCTGAGCTCCAGGACCATGGATTAGTTTCAAAGCTTTCATTACACCAGTGCAATGCCGGGCTATACTGCTAGTATGAATATAAGCAGTTTTAGGCAAAATTTGAACACAGTTTGTTGGCTCTGTTCTCAATGTATGTTTGTCTTTCATCACTATAAATAAATAAATTAAATAAATAAATAAATAAAAAATAAAACTAAACAAATAAAAATAAAAAAATAAATAAAACCGCACAAAGAAAAAAACAAATTTTATACTTTTTATTATTTACCATTATAAGCTTTATGAAAGGTACCCGCTCAACTCAAAATGCTAGTCAGAAAGGCTGTCTTTTAAATTCAACTCAGTTTTTTTTGTTTAAATGAATAAAAGAAATATTCTTTATATTCTTCTGTTACCATTATTCATTAGATTCTTTGTGCTGCAGACAACATGCCTTATTTTATTCAAACATTGTTTTCTGAGAACGGAAAGATAAAAAACCTCAATCACTTTTACTCCAAGATGCATACAGATTGAGAAATATGAAAAAAAAAGGTTGGTAAGGCTGGGGCCTGTCTATGAAAGGCGACAGAGATTAATAGATTTGATTGTTCCACTTGCACCTATTTTTCTGTTTTGCCTTCTATCAGGTCAAGGCCGGATAACAACCTCCAGAGATAACAAGAGGCTAATATTGATTTTTTAGAAAAAAAGTAAAAAATAATTAAGAATAAAACTGTATATATAATGCTCATAATTAATACTTTTATGCACAGGAACAAAACATTTAACAGGTTGAGGGTAAGAGGCAAACCCAAATTCAATTTAACTTAATTGTTTTTTATAAACAATTTCACACCATGCAAGGTAGGACTGCCACTGGTGCACGGGAGGTGGGGTTTACAGTGAAAGAAACATCAAGGTACAGGGAATGTCAAAGAAATGATAAAAGATGGATGGGAATCAAGTAGATTGTAGATGGCAGTTGACATTGCATTTAAAATTTTGAAGATTGTAGCTATTAGGGAAGCAAGCAAATGGAAAGGAGTTCCACAAGCAAGGAATGTGATAAAAGAAACTGTTTAAGTAGAAGAAGCACTTACATTTAACTATTTCGACAGTAAAAGAGTGGAACCTTGATGCCAATTTAGTAGCACAAGTTGTGGGATACGAAATTAAGAATTAAAATCAACCCTTTCTTCACTTTTACAAAAGTTCACAATAATGTGTGAAATCCTGTTTTTTTCAAAATAGAAAAATGATTGACCATGTGCTTAAAGAAAAAGTCGAAACTGGATTTCACAAGTAGATTTTAAATTGATTTCCTGACCAATGGAAGTCATTTGCAAGACTAAAAGGACTTAGCAATCCAGTGTGAAAAATTTGAATGACTAAAAAGGCTTTGATCAGATCATCACCAGTCAATCTCAGATGGAAGCAGGAGAGACAACAAGCTAAAATGTGACAAGGCGAAAATTTCAAGTCAACCCGGACATAAGATCGTGTTGCACATTGTTCTCTTTCTCTTTCTTTCTCGTGTGCTGATTCCTTTTATTTCTTCTTCTCCATTCAAAGACATTCCTATCAAACAAACGCTCATACATACACACCTACATACACATAAACTCTTTCCAACAAATTACTACTACGGACATTTCTTCAACTCTTGATACCCTTAACTTATTACTTGTTTCTCATTGAACACTAACTGCTACCTATTCTTGTTATTCTATTCTTTTAATAAATTTCTATTTTAACACACAATATGTATATTTTTATTCTTTCACTATCACACTATTTCACTCTTCCACACTCTTCTACACAAATTCCACAATCTCCAACCTTTTGCTGCCAACCAACCTTCTAATGAAAACCTGATGATGAAAACGATAATAACTTTCTGATAATTCTTGATAAAATCTATGAGCTGTATGGATTTTTGTTATGAATGACACAAGGCCGAGTCAAATCTAAATGACTATAAAAGGCTCTGGTCAGTGTCAGCCAGACGGGAGCAACGAGAGAGACCCACAACTAAGCTTCAAGTTGACCCGGACATAAGGTAGCATCACACATTGTCCTCTTTCTCCTTCTTTCTCGTGTGCTGATTCCTTTTACTACTTCTCCATTCAAAGACATTCTTACCAAACAAATGTTCACACATACATATGCATAAACTCTTTCCGACAAATTACTACTACGGACATATCTTCAACTCTTGATACCCTTTATTCATTACTTGTTTCTCATTGAACACCAACTGCTACTTATTCTTGTTATTCTATTCTTTTAATAAATTTCTAATTTAAAATGCAAAATGTATGTTTTATTCAAACATTCCGACCAGCTACCAACCTAATTGATGAAAACCTTTCGATAACTCTGGATAAAACTTATAAGCTGTAGGGAGTTCGGTTATGTCTGACACAAGGCCAAATAAATAAACATTAACCATCTCCCTATAGCTACAAAGTAAATACATGTACTAGATGAACCAGGGCAAAAAACTCGTCAGAGTAGTTGCCACGAAAATACTAACTAATCTATGTTTTGCAACTATTGTTATGGGTAGGATTTTTTATCATTTCACCCCAACAAGATAATAATATCACTAAGACTACAGCGTTTCCTGAGAGTAAAAGAGAATGAGAAGATTTTTGGGAGGAAAAAAGATAAAATAATAACAGATTTCAGGAAGACAGAAGATTTCGGATTTCAATTTTTGAAGAATGTAGGGAGCAGTAAAGTGAGAAACTGGAAGAGATTTCCACAGGTAAGTTGTGTGAGAAAAACAAACTATTAAAATAAAACTTACAGTTGCATCAAGCTATTTCAGCAGTAAAATGATGAGACCTAGTAGCCAATCTAGTATTACACTTAAATTCATGTGATTGTGGTACCAAAGAGGAGAGCTCATTAGAACAGCAGTCATAAAAATATTTATAGAAAAGATAGAGGGAAGCCTCATCAAGGTGCTGGAAATTGTTTGAGGTTTAAAAGTTAGATCAGGACAAATAATATTAAGAATCCTTTGTTGGATTTTGTTGATAATCTTAAGATATATTACAAGAGCTATATATGAACAGATAGATAGATAGATAGATAGATAGATATGAACAGACTGAGATAGATATGAACAGACTGAGATAGATAGATAGATAGATAGATAGATAGATAGATAGATAGATATGAACAGACTGGAATAGATAGATAGATAGAGATAGATAGATAGATAGATAGATATGAACAGACTGAGATAGATATGAACAGACTGAGATAGATAGATAGATAGATAGATAGATAGATAGATAGATAGATAGATAGATATGAACAGACTGGAATAGATAGATAGATAGAGATAGATAGATAGATAGATAGATAGATAATGAACAGACTGAAATAGATAGATAGATAGATAGATAGATAGATAGATAGATAGATAATAAACAGACTGAGATAGATAGATAGATAGATAGATAGATAGATAGATAGATAGATAGATAGATAGATAGATATGAATAATTTATAATTTTTGTCAACAAGACTTGATTTTTTTAAAGTTTTATAATGTATATGATAATAAGAAAAAATATTGGATTACAAATGAAAAAAACCATTAATTCTTTCAATGTCAATACACATCTATTAACCACTTGAGCCGTTCTTTCTTCACCACTCCGTATATCCTTTCGTTTCTCTCAACCTTTGCAACTGTCATCACACCTGTATTCCCATCCTTCTCTTGCTCCTTTCTAACTGGCTTGTCTTTCTCTTCACACTCTTCTATCTAATCTTTTTACTCTCATATAGACCCCTGCACACACACACACACACACACAAACACACACACACATTATATATGGGCACGTGGCCGAGTGGTTACAGTGATTGCTTTCTGACCATGACGCCTGATTCAAATTTCACCAAGGTTGATTTGTCAGTTAAGTGACTTCTTGACGTCGTTGATCTGGAGGAGTTGATCCCTGCATGTAGCATCTTTGGAAAGAGCCTGAAAACCATGCCACAGGTTGAGGCAAGCCTTGTCAGTGAAATTGGGGAGACAGCTTTCTTTGAGGAGCCATTGATGGTTGTGTTAGCTTAAAATCCCAAGTCATCATGACCGAGAGTTTAATCATGTCCTGGCCTTGTTCAGACTGTTGTTCATACTAGATAACATTCTCTCTCCCAGAAACTGTAACTAAGATCTGCTCAGCATAGTTGCAGTATAAACCAGCACTTTAGTGTTAGGGTTTTTGTCTTGGAGTTTTTTACTTTCTTACGAGTGCTTGACTTTTTGTTCATGTACTTTGTTTGTTTCTTTCTTTACTTCCCCATTTTTTCCCTCTGAGTTCGTCCTCCGTGGTTTGTTCAACACGATTTAAATTATAGCTTAATTAGTACTAGTTTTGGCACAGTTAGTTCTGTTACTATTGGTATTGTAATTACTATAGTTAATATTATTCCTAGCTCTAGGTTTACTATAGAGCACTTTTAACCGGTATTACATGGAGTGAGTTAATATAGGTTGCTCATTAAAAGAGCCAATTTACCCTGATGAGCCGTGGGGTGAAACCCAGGTAGGTTTGTTGGCTCAGGCTTAGATTTTCTGTCTATATATATATATATATATATTGCTCGTGTGTACTACTTTGATGTTGAGTTTCCAAAACTTCTTATATTGGGTTGTCTGGAAAGTTCATGCTGATTTCTAAGGGAAATTGAAACAAAAAACAAAATTATGCCATTAAATATTTATTTAACTAAATAAGAATGATTTTGTTGCACAATCTTTCTCTATTTTTTTCTTTTAACTCAAAGATTCTCAGAATTCCTAGAATTACAGTGGTTTCTCAGCAAAGAACTTATTAAGGTGGTTTCTGTGTCATCTAAAAATTAAAATTTTTCTCATTGAGATTAATTTGCATGGGCCTGAATAAATGAATATCCAAAGAAGCAATGTCTGGTGAACATGTCAGGTGGGGTAACACATCCCAGCCAAGATGCAACAATTTTTGCCATGTTGCCAAAGAAACAAGATGTCTGGTGTTATCCTGCTGGAAAACAATATCTTTTATGTTTGCCAATTCTAGGCATTTTTCTTGGATTGCTGCCTTTTAATTGTCACTTGCGAGCAATACTTGTCACAATCGATTGAAGGTTACGTGACTGCTTTTGGGGTCGCTAAAGTTGACTCATGTTGCTTATCTAAGGATATATTTAGCTGAACATTATTGTAAACAATCCATCTCTCACCACCCATCACAATTTTCTTAAGAAAGGTTTCATTTTCATTGCATTTATACAGCAAATCACAGATAAAAATATAACCCAAAAGATTCATTTTGCTCAGCCTATGTGATACTCAAACATGGAATCAAAGGCGGATTTTGATAATTGTTTCTGTCAATTCCCTCATTGTGCAATATGGGTTAATCTTAATCAATGTCTTGATTAGTTCTTCATTTGTAGTGGGAGGTCTGCCACAGCATTCTTCATCAATAAAGTGACAAAAACCAATTCTAAACTTAGAGAACCACTATTGTACAGTTCTATCTGCTAAAGCACCTTCACTATACATAATACATATCTTTTTTTGTTGCTTGTGAGGCAAGTTTCCTTTCTACTTCTTCTATGTTCCCTGTCCTTTCAGGACGTAGGCAATCATGATTCTACACGTCTCCCTATCTCTTGTGGTTCTTAGTATGTTTTCTCCTGTTAAAGCATGCAACCCCCATTCCATCATCCACCTGATCAGGCCCTTCAAATATGTTACCCACTGCCTTCCTCTGTCTCTTTTTCCTTCTATCTGGCCTGTCAGTATCAGGTTCTCCAAGACCTCCTTCCTCATTTCATGTCCCAGGAAATTCAGTTGTCTTTTCCTAATGCTCACTATTAATTTTCTTTTCATTGTCATTCTTTCCAATACCTCATCGTTGCAGTTTCCCTTTACAGTAATAAAAAAAAAGCATCAAGCACCTAAAATACACCTTATAATCATTTTGTTCATGTACATTGTTTGTTTCTTTCTTTACTTCCCCATTTTTTCCCTCTGAGTTCGTCCTCCGTGGTTTGTTCAACATGATTTAAATTATAGCTTAATTAGTACTAGTTTTGGCACAGTTAGTTCTGTTACTATTGGTATTGTAATTACTATAGTTAATATTATTCCTAGCTCTAGGTTTACTATAGAGCACTTTTAACCGGTATTACATGGAGTGAGTTAATATAGGTTGCTCATTAAAAGAGCCAATTTACCCTGATGAGCCGTAGGGTGAAACCCAGGTAGGTTTGTTGGCTCAGGCTTAGATTTTCTATCTATATATATATATATTGCTCGTGTGTACTACTTTGATGTTGAGTTTCCAAAACTTCTTATATTGGGTTGTCTGGAAAGTTCATGCTGATTTCTAAGGGAAATTGAAACAAAAAACAAAATTATGCCATTAAATATTTATTTAATTAAATAAGAATGATTTTGTTGCACAAACTTATAATCTTCCATTTTCAAATGAAATGAATTAAGTAATTTTAAACTTTCTTTCTCGAGAGATTGTTTGAAGTGGACTCTAATTGAAAATGTAAGCATATTATATCTGTCAAAAATTTTTACATATTCTAACATCTTGGAACATGAACGACTAAAAATAGGGCAACCCAATAATTTACAATTTCTCTGACTTTCTCTCAATTCATTCTCCAAGTACAAGTTCTTTTGTTTAATCTTTTCATATGATGATCCAAATGTTTAGATTTATGATTTGTCTCCATAAATTCATATTACATTAGACATGGTCAGTCAGTCAGTTAAGTGCCATATGTGATACACGCTTGGGCGATCATGTCTCGAAAGAGACATGACTGACTGGGCAGAAGATTATCCCACAGTAGGTTGCCATTGCTTTCTGCAGTAGACTGGTTGCCGACCAAGGCTATAGAACCCAATCTGTCCTGCTATTTAACCCATAACTGGAAGGAAGAGACGGATTAATACCTTTCCCAAGGGTATTTGCGCGTAAGTGAATGCAATGGATTCAACTGGAATTCGAACTCGGCTCCCCGGCCTCTCGTTCCAAGCCGATATCCACTGTACCACATGGTAGGTGTATAATAAATGTGTTAGAACATTTTGATAGGTTTTTATTGCAAAATCTCTAACTAGAAATCTGATTATCTGACCTAAGAGATTATTTGATTTAAATCCAATATCATACAGGTCAGACCAGAGGGAGTTAATACTCTGTCTGTATCAGTGACCCTCTCTCTCTGTGTGTGTGTGTGTGTGTGTGTGTGTGTGTGTGTGTGTGTGTGTGTGTGTGTGTGTGCGTTAAAAGATTGTTGGGTGTTAATATGCATGGAGATATTGTAGGGCATCATGCGATTGCATCTATCCATCTATAAATCTGAAAACCAATGTAATAGTGTAAAAGATTTTTCATGTGCTCTATTTTATCCTTTGGGAGTTTGTCAGATTAAAGTGAAATGCATCCTACAAATTTTTTTCTAAATTTGTTGTCAATTTTTCTAACGTTGTTGTCATACGTAAACATCTGTATACCATTTTCTCACATAAAAAAATAAAATTCCCAGCACCCCTTGTTCATACACATGTGTAAGTGAAACAACATAACATATTTAGTCAGATGAATTCCCAAAAGATGTAATGTGTCGCACAAAAACTATTTCTGTACACACACACGCTAACACACACACACACACACACACACACACATATATATATATCCATGTACATACATACATATATACATATATATACATATATACATATACACATTTACATACATACATACATACATATTGTTATGGGAAAACACCCCTATTCCTCAGATAATGGACTCTCCCTCCTATATTAATAAGAGTTAACAGGAAGTTAACTCAAGAAGTTCTGAGGAGTTCTTGGGAAGTTCATAGGAGTTCTTTAGAGTTCTGTTGGAGTTCAGTAGGCAGTTGATATCAGTTGGCAGTTAGCTGACTACTAAGGAGTCAGCATTCAGTGGAAGATTACCAAGTTCCTAACATTTTGGGTGCATTAAGTTGATTAGTAGCCGCCAAAGCACAATTATAACCTTCAGTGTGAAAACTACTCTATAACACATATACACTTTCTTGTTGAAATAGCTATACAACGAATGTAGAACTCAGAATTTCTTTATATATATATATATATATATATATATATATATACAGAATATCCCTAAAGTCTGCAAATTTTCAAGAAATGAAATTTTCAGTATTTTATTGAATTGGAATATTAAAAATTATTGTTTTCAATATGATTTCCATCAATTGCGAATCAAAGGTTGATGCACTTTGCAAGAAACACATAAACTTAATATTATAACTCCTCATTGCCATCAATTGTGCTACATTTACTCATTCTGCATTCAATCAAATGTGTTGCATCTGGGATTTTAATTGAGTACCCCTTCTTTAGTAGACCCACAAAACCCCACAAAACCATGTTTAACCTGTGGAGGTAAAATAAATGCTAATGAGATTTTCTATGTGCCCAGACTTTATATATTAATGTATAAGAAGGTAGGGTCACTGTGTCAGGCCAGGATGTTTTTACCACCTGAATCCATTCTGCATATATATATAAATCAACCATTCGCCCATGCATGGAATACTGCTGCCATATATGGTCAGGTGCCCCTGCTGTTCATCTCAGTGTTCTTGACAGGCTCCAAAGGAGAATCAGTAATGTGATAGGTACTGACTTGGCGGCTCAAGTACAGCTACTTCCCCACCGACGAGATGTGGCCTCCATTTGTCTGTTCTATAAATATTTCCATGGCTTCTGCTCCAACAAACTTAAGTCACTGGTGCCTCTGCAACAGGTATTTACTCGTGCAACCAGATTGACATTGGGTCCCACCCATTCACAATTAGATTAACCAAATGCAGACGACAATTCTACTCCTGCAGCTTCTTCTCTCGCACTTCCTGCCTGTGGAACTCGCTTCCATATTCTTGCTTTCCTGACGGCTACAACCTCCAGGAATTTAAATGCAATGTCAAACTCATCTAATAACCACTTGACTCTAGTTCTTTTACCACCCTGTATAGACTTTCCTTTCTCTCCACCTTTGCAACTGTCATCACACCTGTATTCCCATCCTTCTCTTGCTCCTTTCTAACTGGTTCGTCTTCCTCTTCACTCTCTTCTAATTAATCTTTTCACTCATATGTAGCCCCCTGCACATCAGTGGCATTACTGCCTTGCTTGGGTGATATGATTAAAAAAAAATATATAGTCTGCCATAGGTACAAGAAATAGAAAAAATGGCAACTGGTTCTAAATGTTATTCCTGACTGTCATTTTTTCTTGCTGTGCTCATATTTTGTAAATTTAATAAGAAAAACAAAAATTTGTTTCAAAATATGGATGAATCACTACAACGCATGTCTTAAGCCATCACAATCAATCTTGCTGACACACCATAATACCTGACTGTTGTGAATATAAGACACATACTTCCCATTCGTGTCAATTATACCTGAACATGCTCACGGGTGGCAGATTGATGCCACTAAATACTGGCGAGCTTGTGGTGATTAAATAGCTAGTAGTAAAGCGTATTAAAATAGACCTTTTCCTCTTTACTAATATAGTGACAGAAAATCTCTCTCTCTTTTTTCTCTTTAGACATACATCCTTTTCCTTCTTTCAATTCTTCCATATTTCTGGTAACCTATATTATAACCTGGACATAGCTTAATAGATTGACTGACATCATGCAAAAGTCAATCAACAAATAACGCTCCTGCCAAAATCAAAGCAGAAACAAATGGATGTTAAGTAAATATAAAAAGAACAGCAAACACATACATAGCCTCTTTTCTTCTATTCAGTTGGTCCATGTTCACATACATGTGCATGTGGAGTTAAGAGCAATCTTCGGAGATTCAACCAAAACACCAACTATTCAGATGTGCTTAAATAATATTCACGCAAAGAATATACAGAAAACCAAGGAATCAATTCAAGAAACAAGCCACACACTCAAATATCAGAACAAATTATAATATAGCATTCTGCAAACAGCAACCTGCTACTACATTCCACCGGACACACACATATAGAAACAAATATGCTATATTCACATGAATATACATATAGAGGAAAAAATACTTTATAACCTAAACACAGCAATACATATATAATAATGAATATCCACATACAACAAAATATTCCTTATGGAGTCAACAACAAAAATAAAAATGATGGTATTGTTTATAACATCTGGTCTTTACTTATTTATAACCACAACCACAGCTATACCATCAGCTAATTTCTCCACCCACTGCAACCAATTATTAACTGCAGCCATTTTTCCTTTCTAGACATGCATGTCAAATTGATAAATAAATAAGTGTTTAGTAAAGTACTTAATATTTTTGTGCTCCATAATATGATTCAAAGAAGAATCAGTAATATTATTAGTCTTGATCTAGCAGCTCGGCTTCAGTAATTTTCCCAGTCATAACGTTGCCTCTTTGTGCCTTTTTTATAAACACTTTAAAAGTAATTGTTCAGATGAACTTTTTACTTTGGTACCTAGACTTTATGAATTTAAGTGCAAGACTAGGATCATGAACTTACCGTTGAGTTGGTTAGATGTCACTCTAATTTCTTGTTTTTTTTTTTTATCATCTCACCCCAAGCAAGGCATTCTACTGCCACAGTTGTGCAGGGGGTTACATAGAGAAAAGGGATGAGAAATAGGGGTTAGTTACAGGAAAAATCAGGAGGAAGATAATAGACAGATGAGAATACAGAGGATGGGGGTGGAGTAGATGAGAAAAGCGCTTGAGAGAATGGATGCGAGTTAGTGTGATAGGAGATGTCTATTGACTTTACATTTAAATTTCTAGAGATTGTAGCTATCAAGGAAGCAAGTATATGGAAGGGAATTCCACAGGTGGGAAGTGCGTGAAAAGAAGCTGTCAGAGTAGAAATTGCAGTTACATTTTATCAGCTTCGCTATAAAAAGGTGGGACCTAGTTGCTAATCTAGTAGCTTGTGTAAATTCATACTTAACGATCACCAGTGAGCTAAGTTCAATGGAGCAGAAGCTGCGAAAGTATTTATAGAAGAGGCACAGGGAAGCCACATCACACCGGTGAGACAGCAACTGAAGCCAAGCTGCCAAGTCGGAAGCAATTTACTGAAACTTCTCACTTGAGGAATTCCATTCCATCTGCATGCTTTCCTGTCAATTCTAATCAGCAAAAATTTTAATGTAATCTGTCGCTATCTATTGTCTTCCTGATTACTTTTTTCTCTTGCTGCTCACAATGTTTCTATTTCTAATTCTTCTACACTTGGTAACGCCTTGTGTTTTAGTTGCTTTACTACCTTGTGCGTTGTTGTCCAGTGGATATCGGCTCGGAACAAGAAATCGAGGAGCCGAGTTTGAATTCCAGTTGAATCCATTGTGTTCACTTATGTGCAAATACCCTTGGGAAAGGTATTAATCCATCTCTTCCTTCCAGTTATGGGTTAAATAGCAGGACAGACTGGGTTCTATAGTCTTGGTCGGCAACCAGTCTAACACAGAAAGCAATGGCAACCTACTGCAGGATAATCTTCTGCCCAGTCAGTCATGTCTCTTTCGAGACATGATCGCTCAAGCGTGTATCACGTATGGCACTAAACTGACTGACTACCTTACCCAGGGTGATACTGATTTTAAAAAAAAATTAAAAACCTAATTCCATAAAGCTTCAATAGTTGAGTAAAAGTCTGAATTGTAAAACCAACTCCCATTTTTTATAAAGCCTTAAGAAATAATGAAATTAAACATTTACAGAAAATTGAACTGCTATAAACTACATGTCATGCAGAACAATTCCACTTTCGATGTCTAGGAATATTCAGAATGACCAAAAGAGGAATTCTGTCTTGTGCCTAGTGTAAATTTTTTTGTGTGGGCAGCAGTGGAAAGCTTCCATAAATAAATGCTTATCATAGCTATTTTTCTTCACTGTATCTGGGTCCCCATCATTAACTCACCAGAAGTGGTGTCACATATTTTTCATCATTTTGCACTTATTGCAAATTAGGAACAAATATTCCACTTGGAGTAAAGATATTCTCATCAGAAAAAGATATCACTGTATTATTTATTTAAACAAAATGTTTGAGAAAAATTAGTGGATGTGCGGTTGGTGTAATAGATATTGGCTTGGAATGAGAAATCGGAGAGCCAAGTTCAAATTCCAGTCAAATTTGTTTCATAGACTTATGCACAAATACCTTTGGGAAAGGTATTAATCTATCAGTTCTCCCTCCAGCTATGGGTTGAATAGCAGGACAGATTGGAAACTTGTCTATTGCAGAAAGTGATGGCAACCTACTGCAGGATAATCTTCTGCCCAGTCAGTCACGTCTCTTTCAAGATATGATCACCAAAGCGTGTATCACGTATGACACTTACTGACTTCCATATTACAGAGATAAAATAGTGTCATAAAGGATAAAGTACTATTGACAGCAACAAATGACAGGACGCTGGGGAAAGCCATGTTCTGAAGGAACATGGCACATAAAAACTGCATGTCTCTAATTTGTATTTAGATACATAGTATTTATTTTCAATTTCCCTAATTGAATTTTTCATCTATATTGCATAGGACCAGTAGTAAATATTAACATCAATTTGAGATTTTCCTTGCTAAAATGTTGAATAATTTTAATTTTATATAGCATTTCTTTGCAAATTAGGATGAGCAAAAGAAATTCATCTTATAGTATTTACATTATTTTGACTATTGTCCTCATCTTTGCTGCCATTTGTACAATGTTTCAGCTGTTGTACACTCCGGCCTTCTTCAGGTGCTAGGAATTTCGAACCAAACCCTTCATTATGATCACTGGGGTATATCATCCTTATTCTTTACATAAAGCCTTGATTGGAAGTCATGAGTTATCTTCCTCTAACCCTGCAAGTTATTTGTTCACCACTGCTGTAGCTTGGTATTAATGTCACAACTCTAAAAGTCAAGTCTGGAACTAACCAACGTCTGTATCCACTGGGCCATATGTTCTTCACATAAAGTCATCTTATTTTTACAAAAAAAAATCTCAGAATACCATCAAAATCAGTGTAAATTTTTCATCCTTTAATAGTCAGTTGTGCTTAATTTAATTTGCACTGTATATAATTGTAGGTAGAAAAAGCAAATTAAATTGTTGGTAAGATAGCAAGACTCATGTGGCGCCCCAATCAGATTTGCACCCCCCTATCTGTAGGGGGTTTGAAGGTAGTACATTCTCGCAGTAATCATCACTTTGTTTTATGCTAAAGATTTTATTTACATTGTTGTACTAAACTTTGTTGCCATATTCACAATGTTTTGGCTGTTGTATAAGCCGACTTTCTTCAGTTGATCGGAATTTTAAACTGAACCCTTTATTTTGTTTACATGCATAGATTGTTCTAATTTCATGTGTCTTGCCTCTTCCAGATGTTACAGTATCAGTTATCTCCCTTGACCTCAAGTCTCTAACTTTTTTCTTCACCTCTACAGTAGTCAGGTATTGAACTCTTTGGGTCAAGTTGGTGGATTCAACCAACACTTTTATCCATTGAATCTTGAGGATAAAAAAAAAGATTTTCTAAGTTGATAAGGCAAAGATTTTATGTTTCAATAAACAGTAGTACAGGCTGATCAATCAATGAGTTCCAAAAGTTCCTTAGGCTAATATTACCTTTACTATTGCAATTGCTAATGGAAGTATATGATCTTCATTTCTGTGGCCATGTATCAAACTAAACCATATAAATGTCTGTATCAAACAACTACTTTTACATTATATGTTACTGGAAATACCACCTGTACAAGATAGTGAATACTATTCATTCAACACCTCTCCAAATACTGCCCTACTTTTTAAGATAATCAATACGTAATTTTTTTTTAAGTAGGTAATCATTTCTGGCTTGCTCTACAATAAACACAACATCTTGGTACTCTCAATTCTTTGCATTATGCAATCAATAAAACACACAGCCGAAATCCGTCAATATTTCACTCAGAGAAATTCGATATTCTTCATGAGCTACACTTTACACAATGCAATCAGGAGACTGCTGACAAATGTCCGGCACTACATTCCTCTGCCAACAACAATAAATGCAGCTGCAGTGTAAGTTCAATTCCAGTTGCCACTGTGATGCAATTCATTACTTTTCCTGTGAGAAAGCCCTTCCTACGTTTCACGTTTACTTTCAGACGAATGATTTGATTGAATCTGTCTGAACAAATTTTTTGATATCCAGCAGCAAAGTAGAAAAAACGTAAGTGGAAGCATAAGACGCACCTAAAGAAGGTTAAAAAACAGACAAAGTGAAATACAAAAGCATGTGCATTGTGGTACAGTGGATATCAACTCAGAACAACAAATCGGGGTGCTGCGTTCGAATTCCAGCAGAATTCCTTGCATTCACTTTAGGGAAAGATATTAATCCCTCTCTTTTCTCCAGTTATTGATTAAATAATAGGACAGATTGGGTTTTATAGCCTTGGCTGGCAGCCAGTCTACTGCAGAAAGCAATGGCAACCTTCTGCATATTAATCTTCTGCCCAGTCAGTCATGTCTCTTTCAAGACATGATCGCCCAAAGTGTATATCACATATGACACTTAACTGACTGACTGTATATAATAGTTGTAAACATGATTAAGGCTTCTACTGGACATAAAGTGGAGGATCGGTTTTCTATTGTTTTAAAGTAATAAACTGATTCCCCACTAATTACAATTTAATAATATAATACATCTCTTTCCACTCTAGCTATGAATCAGATAACAGGACGGATTGGGTTATATAGCCTTGGCTGGCTACCAGTCTACTGCAGAAAGTAATGGCAACCTACTGTGGGATAATCTTCTGCCTAGTCAGTCATGTCTCTTTCAAGACATGATTGCCCAAAGTGTATATCATATATGGCACTTAATTGACTGACTGAAATACAAAAAGCAACCCAAACAGTAAGAATCAAAAAACTCCAAGCTGTATATTCCACGGAAGAATAGAAATGAGTAACAAATTTACATTTTATATCATCAAACTAAAAATGCCTAGACAGGAGCAGCAAAACAAAGGCAGTCTATTCCAATAAGTTTATTCTATAGAAGGCCGTTCAAATCATAAAAAAGAGCAAAGTCTCTCAGTGTTCTTGACAGGCTCCAAAGGAGAATCTGTAATGTGATAGGTTCTGACTTGGCAGCTCAATTACAGCCACTTTCTCACCGGTAGGATGTGATTTCCCTCTGTCTATTCTACAAATATTTTCATGGCATCTGCTCCGACAAACTTAAGTCACTAGTGCCCCCACCACAAGAATTTACTTGTGCAACCAGACTGGCAACAAGGTCTCACCCATTTACAGTTAGATCAACCAAATGCAGCTGACAATTCTACTCCATCAGCTTCTTTTCTCACACTTTCTGCCTGTGGAACTCCCTTCTATATACTTTCTTTCCTGACAGCTAAAACTTCCAGGAATTTAAATGCAATATCAGTTCCCATCTCTTATCTACTTGACTCCAGTCCTTTCTACGTCACCTCGTATATCTTGTTCTTTTCCTTTCCCTCTACCTTTGCAACTGTCTTCCCACCTGTGTTCTCATTCTTCTCTTGCCCTTTCTCTGACACCTCCTGTAACTGGTTTGCCTTTCTCTTCATATGAATTGTGGTGTTCAGGTTATAAAGAGTTTTTCTTCCATGTATATGTATATTCATATGAATATAGCATATTTGTTTCTACATGTGTGTCTCCAGTAGAATGTAGTATCAGGTTGCTGCTTTTGGTATGTTATATTATGTTCCGAGTATTTAAATCCGGGAATTGTACTCTTGAATTCAATCCTGGGTTTTTGCATATTTTTTGTGAAAATTATTTAAAGCATATCTTCCTTTGTCTGGTTAGTGTGTTGATTGAAACTCCGACAGTTGACATAACACTCTATACCAGTCAGTCTGTGAAAGTTAAAAAAAGGAAAGAATGCTATGCACATGTTTGCTGTTCTTTTTATATTTACTTAACACTTATGCATTTCTGCTTTGACAGGAACGTTAGTTATAGGTTGACTTTTGCATGATGTCAGTTGACCTATGTCCAGGTTGTATCGAGGTTACCAGAAATATGGAAGAATTGAAAGAAGGAAAAAGGTGCATAAGAGAAAGAGAGAAAGAGAGAGTGAGGGAGAGAGAGAGAAGGTGTCTTTGTCCCTCTTTTAGTAAAGAGTAAAGGTTATATTTCAATATGTTTTACTATTACTTATCTACCCACCCTGAAGTAAAAGATTTAGTTTGGAATTCCCTATAGTTAAACCTGTTGAAGGCTGGCATTCCCAATGCCTGAAATGTTGTGAGAGCAACAACAATGATAAAAACAACAGCAATGCAAATAATGCTCATATATCTTTGAAAAACTAAGCAAAGTATTAAGAAATGGGAAGTCTTTATTTGAAACAGCCTTTTGCAGTTTAGGATTTATTTTTAATTATCGAACAGAAACAATGCAATTTTTTCATTGTACCAAAATCTCAGAATGAAAACACATTGAATTATAGATTCCTGACTATTTAAGTATTAATTAGTGGGGGATCAGTTTATTACTTCATAACAATATGAAACTGATCCCAAAATTTATGCCCAATCATATTTCCAACTATTATATTCAGTCAGTCAGTTAAGTGCCATAAATGATACACACTTTGGGCGAACATGTCCCGAAAGAGATACGACTGACTGGGCAGAAGATTATCCCGCAGTGGGTTGCCATTGCTTTCTGCAGTAGACTAACTGCCAGCCAAGGTTATAGAACCCATTTGGTCTTGTTATTTGACTTATAGCTAGAGTGGGAAGAGATGTATTATATCATTAAGTATTAATTAGTGGGGGATCAGTTTATTACTTCATAACAATAAAAAACTGATCCCCAAATTTATGCCCAGTATAAGCCTTAATCATATTTCCAACTATTATATTCAGTCAGTCAGTTAAGTGCCATAAATGATACACACTTTGGGCGAACATGTCCCAAAAGTGATATGACTGACTGGGCAGAAGATTATCCCACAGTGGGTTGCCATTGCTTTCTGCGGTAGACTGACTGCCAGCCAAGGTTATAGAACCCAATCTCTGTCCTATTATTTAACCCATAACTGGAGGGAAGAGAGAGATTAATACCTTTCCCAAGGGTATTTGTGCGCAAATGAATACAAGGAATTCAAGCGGAATTCAAACTCAGCTCCCCGATTTGTCGTTCCGAGTCAATATCCACTGCACCACATCCAAATAAAGATTATTATGATTATAATTGTTGTTTTTGTTGTTAATATTTCTAAACTATAATTAGTTTGACACAAATTTAAATACAGTTGAGTTGATAAAAGTGGAAGAATGGAGAAGATGCAGTGCTCCGAAGATGAGCAACATCACTGTCACCTTTTATGTAAGATTCAGACATTTATTGATTTTTTGTTTCGCTTTCTGTCGTCTGTTTGAACAACTAAATCTGCTAAATCTCAGCATTGCTCTAGAATCCATGGTGTGGAGTAACGGACCGGGGTTAAGTGCAATTGGCAAAAATACTCAGCAAACAAAACTGACAAAACAATACGAAAAGTAAAAAAAAAGTGTGTAAAATAATCACAAGCAAATAACGTACATGCAAGACAAAAACTAGGGAAAGTGACATTAGTATGGCAAAAGGTACATAAAAAAAAGAATGGTGTTAACAGGCTAAAGGGATACAGTCAAGTGAATGTAGAGTTCTGACTTCAAGACAAGAAAGAACAAAAATCTAGCAAATGAGACAAAAATCTAGCAAATGAGGCAAAAATCTAGCAAATGAGACAAAAATCTAGCAAATGAGAATGTCGTTCATTATTAATTGGTTTAGGAAGAAATCTCAGTAAACATTTTTATGACTTTTCTATAAGTTTGAGGAAAGAAATGTTTTTGCAGTCATTTCCCCAGTGATTGAAACCAAGACCAAGGATAAACCAGTCGATATCAGTAGAAATGAAGAATTTATTCAATATGGACAAATTTAGCTAGATAGATAGATATGTCAGTCAGTTAAGTGCCATACGTGATGCACGCTTGGGCAATCATGTCTCGAAAGAGACATGACTGACTGGGCAGAAGGTTATCCCGCGGTAGGTTGCCATTGCTTTCTGCGGTAGACTGGTTGCCAGCCAAGGCTATAGAACCCAATCTGTCCTATTATTTAACCCATAACTGGAGGGAAGAGATGAATTAATACCTTTCCCAAGGGTATTTGCGCATAAATGAATGCAAGGAATTCAACTGGAATTCGAACTCATCTCCATGATTTCTCATTCCGAATTAATATCCATTGCACCACAACGCACATCCTAGACAGATATGGACAAGCCTAAATAGAGAGATTTGGTGAAATAGATAGATAGATAGATAGATAGATAGATAGATAGATAGATAGATAATGAAAAACTGAGATATGAAAAAATTAAAATAGATAGCTACAAATAAACTGTGATAGACAGATATGATTAAATATAGCTAGTTAGACAGATAGATAGATAAATAGATATATATGAACAGACTGAGATAGATGTGAAAAGACTGAGATAGATAGATAGATAGATAGATAGATAGATAGATAGATAGATAGATAGATAGATAACAGAATCAGATAGATAGATAATGGAAAGCTGATATATGAAAAAATTAAAATAGATAGCTACAAATAAACTGAGATAGATAGATATGATGAAGTATAGTTAGCTAGCTATGAACAGACTGAGAGAGATAGATATGAAAAGACTGAGTTAGATAGCTAAATAGATAGATAGATAGATAGATAGATAGATAGATAGATAGATAGATAGATAATGAACAGGATGAGATAGATAGATAGATAGATAGATAGATAGATAGATAGATAGATAGATAGATAGATAATGAACAGGATGAGATAGATAGATAGATAGATAGATAGATAGATAGATAGATAGATAGATAGATAGATAGATATGAACAGATTGAGATAGATAGATAGATAGATAGATAGATAGATAGATAGATAGATAGATAGATAATGAACAGGATAGATAGATAGATAGATAGATAGATAGATAGATAGATAGATAGATAGATAGATAGACTATGACAGATAGATAGATAGATAGATAGATAGATAGATAGATAGATAGATAGATATGAACAGATTGAGATAGATAGATAGATAGATAGATATGAACAGATTGAGATAGATAGATAGATAGATAGATAGATAGATATGAACAGACTAGATAGATAGATAGATAGATAGATAGATAGATAGATAGATAGATAGATAGATAGATTGAACAGATTGAGATAGATAGATAGATAGATAG
>JBBBDQ010001247.1:422500-512500 GCA_037127315.1 Ascarosepion bandense | reverse complement strand
AATTTATTTTGTAACAAGTATTTTTTTCTTGTTAAAGCATTTGTTGAGTAAATAAAATAAAATTACTTTTATGAAATTGTTTATTTTTCTGTCAATATGGCTCATTAAAGGTAAAATAGTTCTTGTCCTAATACTTTTGCACAGTACTGTATGTACTACTTAGAATCATAAAAATATCTCAGAGACCAAAGCATGGTTGTTTTTCCTTTTACTTTCAGCTCTTTCTTTCCAGCTATGAAATATAGTGTTATTATATCTAAACTTATTTATAAATGGAACTTTGTCTGTGTGTGTGTGTGTGTGTGTGTGTGTGTGTGTCCGTTACCTATAGACTCTGAAATGGCAGAACTAATTTTCTTGAAAATTTACACAGTTGTACTATAACCATCTGCGAGTGTTCTTAGCTAGGTTTTGTGTCGAGGTACCCCCAATAAATACTGAAAATCGATAATCAAAAAAATCAGGTTATAGAAGGAGTGGTCTGATTTTAATCAAATTTGATACGCTCATAGACAAAGACATAAGAAACGATATTCAAAAATTTCAAGGTTGCACTTCATACAATAGTGCAGAAAATTGATAATATATATATATATAAAAGGCAATGTTTGTGTGTGTGTGTGTTTATCTGCCTGTATGTCTGTATTTTTTTCAGCCCTTTTATTTTCATTTTTGCTTCAGGTTTGGCTCTAAGTAGGTATAATTGTAGTTCTTAGTCTCAGCCATGATACCATTTACTCAGAGGGCTTATTTAGCCTTCAAAATTCAGTTTACGACGAAAAAACTTATTTGATATCGATACCAGGAAATCAAAATTTGTCTTACATCCATTCGTTTTTCTTTCAGTCTATGGTTTCGCTTTAACTGGAAACAACTATTGCTTTTTATTCTTTCATGCAAACGTCCAAAGAGTCTGAGCTCCAGGACCATGGATTAGCTTTAAAGCTTTCATTATGCCCGAGCAACGCCGGGTTATACTGCTAGTCATGGATATAATAACGCCCATAATAAAATAAATAAACATTTCTTCCATAGCACACCCATTAAGGCAATAGTGTTAAAAGATATTTCTGAAGTATTAAATGTAGTTATTTTAACTTATTTAACAAACCAATTCTTTCTCTTTGTACTTTGATATTTTCTTTACAGCTTAATTTAACCAACTAGTGAGACAATAAAAGCCTGACTTTCTTGCATTTTACAATTATTTTTCTGCCTTTCAATTATGTTTCTCAAGAAAAAGTGATAGAATTAAATAATTAAATGCAACACATAGCAGTTTCATTATTGAATTTGTCCCAAAAAATTAATTTGATAGGATTGGAGGTCTTACTTAGCAATCAATCTATGTAAATTTCAAGAGAAAAATTTTATTTTATTTTTATACAAATTACACTGTTATTCAATCCAGTTAAAACCTTGCCTAAAGAAAGTAGCAAGAGAAAGGGAGAAGAAAGGACTATGCACAAACTTCAAGAAAACTAACCAGCAGCTTCTTTTCTCACACTTCCTGCCTGTGGAACTCCCTTCCATATACTTGCTTTCCTGACAGCTACAACTTCCAGGAATTTAAATGCAAAGTCAATTCCCATCTTTTATCCACTTAGCTTACCTGCAAAAGTAGAGAGAAAGGAAAAGAACAAGATACACGGTGTGATGTGGAAAGGTCTGGAGCTAAGTGGATAAAAGATGGGAATTGACTTTGCATTTAAATTCCTGGAGGTTGTAGCTGTCAGGAAAGCAAGTATATGGAAGGGAGTTCCATGGGCAGGAAGCATGAGGAAAGAATCTGCTTGAGTAGAATTGTCACCTACATTTGGTAGATCCAATTGCAAAAGTGTGGGATCTTGTTGTCAGTCTGGTTGCCTGAGTAAATTCTTGTGGAGGGGGGACCAGTGACCTAAGTTCATCAGAGCAGAAGCCATGAAAATATTTATAGAAGAGACAGACAGAAGCCACATCCCACCAATGAGAAAGTGGCTGGAGTCGAGCTGCCAGGTCGGGACCAGTCACATTACAGATTCTCCTTTGGAGCCTGTCGAGAACACCAAGATAAACAGCAGGGGCACATGACCAGTTATGACAACAGTCATCCATACATGGTCGAAAGGTTGACTTGCGAGAATTATTGATGTTTTCAACAAGCCCTAGTCCAAACTTTGAAAACACCCTGTAATTCAACTGTCATAAATTATGATATTTATTTTAATTATTTTACAGACCCAAGAAGAATTCATTTGAAATGTATAAAAAGAAATTCAACCATCCATACTTACCAAAAATTTCTACAACCATGCCGAGTGGCATCACAAGGATCGAGACCAGAAAGTCAGCAATTGCTAGCGACATGAGAAAATAATTTGTCATGTTCTGGAGCCGACGTTCCCAGCAGACGGCCATGCATACCAGTAAATTACCAGAGGCAGCACATATTATGACAATAACAAGTGACAGCATCCCCCATCGGAGGTTTGTTGGCTGTCGGACAGATGAGGTTAGGTCATCTGTAAAATTGTTCATACTGCTGTTGATATTACCCAAAAGTTGGTGTGTCGAACTATTAATACAAGGATGCATGGTTTTGGCAAAAGGTAGATATCGGTTAAAGGAGGGGATCAAGATGTATTATTTTATTTTTTTTTAGGTCTGAGGTTAAAGTTTATACTTAGTAAATTGAGCGTTTGTTCAAATGTGTGCTTTCATGCAGCGTCTTAAAGAAATAATAAAATTTAAAGAAAAAGATGATAAAAAGTTTGTCTGGACAAAACCAATCTATGGCCGCTTGACTCCATCACCTTGAGAGTAGTGTGTGCAGAGGAGCTGTAGAATTGTTTCCCCTGGAAATAAAATAAAAACAGAAATGAGGTTTGTAATTAAAAAAAAAAATTATTTCAAATCGTTTTTAAAATCATGAAATAACTAATAAATAATAGAGAGAAGAACATTTTTTTTTTTAATCATTTCACCCCAAGCAAGGCATTCCACTGCCACTATTGTGCTTGGGGCTACATGAGGGAAGGTAAATAGAAAGAGTGGTTAGATATAGGAAATGTCAGAAGGGGGTGATAGATAGTTGGGTGGGTGGGAAGAGTGTTTGAAAGAATGGAAGCAAGTTAGTGTGTTAGGAGGTGTCTATTGACCTTACATTTAAACTCCTGGAAGCAGTCATGTGGAAGGGGTTTCCACAGTCGGGAAGTGCGAGAAAAGAAACTGTTGGAATAGAAGTTGCGGTTGCATTTTATTGGTTTCACTGTAAAAGGGTGGGATCTAGTTGCTAATCTAGTATCTTGTGCAAATTTGAACCTAGGGGGCACCAGTGATCTAAGTTCATCGGAGCAGAAGCCGTGAAAGTATTTATAGAAGAGACATAGCTTGAATTATTTTGATATATATATATATATATATTTAAACAAATAGAATCCATGAAGTTTGAAAAGATCACTGGTGAATATAAAATACACCCTTGTGCAAAATTAATTGAAACAACTGCTTAAGGATCCTTTCTTCAACTATATGGTTGAAGCAGCTGAAATGTGGTTCTACAGAAGGATGTTGTGGATATCATGGACCAAGCATGTGAGCAATGATAAGGTTTTGGAAAGGATAGAGATGAACACGAAATTAATACTGAGCATCAGGTATCAACAGCTAAAGTTCCTGGAACATGCATTGATGAAGGAGGGCTTGGAGAACCTGTTACTAACAGGCCAGATAGAGTGAAAAAGAGACAGGGGAAAGCAACAGATAACATACTGAAGGACCTAATCAGGTGGATGACGGAACGAGAGTTGCATGACGTTACAGGAGAAAGCATCCTAGGAGCCACCAGAGATAGGGAGATATGGAAAGCCATGATCACCTACGTCCTGAAAGGACATATTACATAAAAGAAGAATAAGAATTTATAGGGTGTAATCAATTTCTGTTTTTTCCTCAGATTAGGTTTTTTGCAGTATTGTGCAGTAATATGAATCCATTTTTGGGGTGTATGATGAAATCTGGGTTTGAAAAATATTGCATTTGATTTTTATTACACTTGCACACTATTGTCTCAAGTGTTGATTAGTTGTCGTGTGGTTATTGTGTGCAACAGACGTGAATCCAAAAAATGTACAAAAATTGCAACACAGCGCAAACTCACTGGCTAGCCTTACAGAGAGATTGCAAATATTGTTGGTGTCAGCCTCACAACTGTCAGTTCTGTCATCAAGGCAAAGAAACAAATTGGAGCCATCAAATCTACATCATAAAGGAAAATGTGGTTGGATGAGAAAAACAATGCCAAAAATCAATATATACGCGATCAGAGAAAGTGTGAAAATTCGTAAGAAGATATTATTCGTTTTGGTTCAATTAATTTTCACAAGAGGGGGGCATCAGATTTTTAAAGCCAGATGGAACTTTATGTGAAACCTGTCCATCACAACATCTACAGTCATTTATTAAAGTGTTGGCCTTCTGGATTATTTTCTTTCTTTTTTCTGATTAATCAGACTGAATTCGAAATGACTGTAAAGATTTATTGAATTAGCAGTTGTAAACAGCTTTATAAATGAGCTACTATACAATAGCAGAAAATTGGTATAACTATTTGACTTTTGAAATTAACAATAAGCACATAGTACCCACTATATAAACTTGTCATGCACATATAAGTCTGTTTCACTGTGTCACAGCTCATCAGTGTGGCTAGACATCCACTTGCCACCAGCCAGGATCAAAACTCAACCGATTTGGTGACAGTCGGAGTTACTAACCCCTAAGCCATAGACACAAATAATGCCTAGTAATTGATATGCTGCCAAACAAAATCAACCAACTCATATATATATATATATATATATATATATATATATATATATAAGTTGGCTGATTTTGTTTAGCAGCATATCAACTACTCAGCATTATTTAATGTAAAAATCTAAATAATTCGAACACAATTATATCAACATCATACTTCTTGATTTCAATATCAATATTTGTTTGTTTCATGAGATTGGTTTATATAGAGAGTGTACCCCCAAAAACTTGACATTAATTTTGTAGATTAATAACATAGCCAATTCTTTCTAAAAACATTTCAAATTTCAACAAAATTTGTAAAAGCTCAGTTGACTGTGAAGTGGATATCAACTCGGAATGATAATTCAGGGAGCTGAGCTCGAATTCCTGTTGAATTCCTTGCATCCACTTACACACAAATAGCCTTGGGAAAAGTATTAATCCATCTCTTCCATCCAGTTATGAGTTAAATAATAGGACAGATTGAGTTCTATAGCCTTGGCTGGTAACCTGTTTACCATAGAAAGCAATGGCAACCTACTGTGGGATAATCTTCTGCCCAGTCAGTCATGTCTCTTTCGAGACATGATTGCCTAAAGTGTGTATCATGTATGTCTCTTAACTGACCAGAGTTGACTGTGCAGACTTATCTCACTGAGAATCTACCAGGAAGATAGATCAGACATGCCAATGACACAAGAAAAAGTACAAAAAAGCAAATGTTAATAAAATAGCAAGGGTTACAAATCATTGCTCATGGCATTTAATGACGCTTTCTCCCGCCACCTGATTTGTGGGGTTCAATGTAATATGTGCCAGCCCTGATGTTTAGTGAGAATACATATTTGAATAGACATCCCATTTTTCAACTGAAAATTGGCATATGGCCTAGAGATTGAAAGTCTTACTTAAAAAATAGTGCCTACTGGCAAATAGATATAGTAATTTTAAGTATCAACAATTCATACAGACAGTTAGTCAGTTAAGTGCCATATGCGATACACACTCTGAGAGATCATGTCTCGAAAGAGACATGACTGACTGGGCAGAAGATTATCCTGCAGTAGATTGCCATTCTTTTCAGCAGTAGACTGGTTGCCAGCCAAGGATATAGAACACATTCTATTTAATCTATAATTGGAGGGATTAATACCTTTTCCAAGTGTATATATTCGTAAGTGAATGCAAGGAATTCAACTGGAATTCGAACTCGGCACCCCAATTTGTTGTTCCGATACAATATCCACTGCACCACAATGCACATATTCTAAGAGTAATTTTTGTATTTAAATGTAAATCATTTCCCCAACCAAAATCCAACATTGCCTGATGATGAGATTCTATCTTGAAACGTAGAAATATCCGTGTTGCTATGTAATTTTAATTCACAATTATATGATTATATTATGCTCTACAATATTCATTGTATTGAGCACTGTTTATAAAAAAATAAATGCTAGGGAACTCAAAATCATAGAACCTTGGTTCGTCTTTACCTGGATTTATATATATATATATATATATATATATATACACACACACACAAAGTGACTAGGAAATATACAACCCAAGACAAATCTTATATGCAAGAAAATATACCATAACATGTTAATTATCTTTAAGCACACTAATCATTCCTGATTCAAGAGTGTTGACTGGTGGGACTTAATATATACTGATTCTAATACTTTCAAGTGAATATGTCTGTTCTATAAAACTACTGACTTTTAATCACAAGTTTTGCTATTACTGAGCCTGTTGTATTTATGCACTTATATAAATTGCCTACTTTTCCTTTGTGAATATTGTTTAGTACATGTTGGTTGCATACGAAGTTGCCATTGCAGTAACATAAAAATTGGTAAATTAGTAAACTGATATGATATCTAGGTAGGATGTTCTTACTAATCAGGTTCAACATATACCAGGCACTAAAAACAATATTAATCAGCAGAGAAATGACTGTTTTTCTATACACACAGAAATAGCAGATTTGGTACTTGCTTCACTGATCTTGAGAACATGTAAATAGACAGGATAGTTAACTGCCTCCAGCAGCAAAGTCTCTGATTGGGAAGTTGTGAGGAGAATGAAACCACCTCTTAATTGCTATTGTTCTCAGGTCCAACCTCACCTGAAGTGGTAGCACCTGTTAGGGTCCCAGCTATGGGATAACAGTTAATCACTAAACTGGAGTCAAAACACTATGAAAGTATAAAAATGGACTTTTATAGAAAAATATACAGTTTTAAAGGAAAAATATTACCAATATTAAAGAAAAAATTATTACCATAACACATTTTTGAAGGAAAAAAAATTATTCTCAACAAAACATTTTTGAATACAAAACTAGAAGACATTTTCAGTTTTCTAAAATAAAAAAAGAATAAAACAAAAAATATATTCGTTTAAATCTGACTAAATTAACTTTCTCACTATAAGCAAACATTAAAAAAAATACCTTAAAACCCCACCTTATTTGGCATTAAATAACCAAAAAAGGGGTTGATATACCATTGAACATAACTCAAACTTAAACTCAAATAGACAAGACATTTCTGGAAACGAGTTGACCTGGGTGTGTGAAACTGTTGCATCTGTTCCTGAAATTCTAGGCTCCACACACCCAAAGGATATTCATTCTTCTTCAGAACTTACCTAATTTAACTTCAGAAATTAGTTATAAAACAGATCACCAATGCCTGATGAATCAAGGCTTTTATCAAGTTGAGTCTTTTGGTGTCTTGAGTAAAAGGAATCACACCTGGTATATAAACCCATAATCAAGAGATGATTGATAAATGAGTTTCTTCTGCCTCTATGTGCCTTCAGAATGTGAGTGATCATGGCCTTCCACATCTTCCTGTCCCTTGTTGATCTTAATACCCCTTCTCCAATTATCCTACACAATCCCCACTCCACCATCCATCCGCTCAAGTTCATCAAGTATGTCATGCATTGATTTCCCTTGTCTCTCTTCCCTCTATCTGTTCTGTTAGAATCAGATTCTCCAAGCCCTCCTTCCTCATTCAGTCAGTCAGTCAGTTAAGTACCATACGTGATACATGCTTGGGCGATCATGTCTCAAAATAGACATGAAGGACTGGGCAGAAGATTTTCTTGCAGAAGGTTGCCATTACTCTCTGTGGAAGACTGGTTGCCAGTGAAGGCTATAAAACCCAATCTGTCCTGATATATAACTCATAACTGGAGGGAAGCAATGGATTAATACCTTTCCCAAGGGTATTTGTGCACAAGTGCAAGTCTTTTCTTCATTTTTGATAAGAACAGAAGAACAGAAGTCACATAAATTTCCTGTCTCTTAATACTTTATTCAGTTTTGAGAATGCATCTTTGGCCATGCCAATATGCTTTTGGATCTTCATATCACACTTTCCATCCTCTGTCAGAACACTTCCCAGGTATTTAAATCAACTACTAGGCATTATTTAATGCAAAAATCTAAATAATTCGAACACAATTATATCAACATCATACTTCTTGATTTCAATATCAATATTTGTTTGTTTCCTGAGATTGGTTTATATAGAGAGTGTACCCCCAAAATCTTGACATTAATTTTGTAGCTTAATAACGTAGCCAATTCTTGCTAAAAAAATTTCCAATTTTAACAAAATTGTCTGTCTGATTTAAATATCCCCAATTTGTAATTGGCATTTTGAGTTCCTCTTTTACTGATGACCATGCATTCAGTTTTCTCGTAGTTCATATGTAATTCTTTCTTTTTGCTTTCTTTAACTTCTTCTTGTAGGAGGTTTAATGGCATGGGGGCAATATCTGTTGAATAACATCTTGAAGATAAAAAATTAAACAAGTTATGAATGTGGAACAATACACTTTTTGTTCTATCCCGGGAGGGGATAAACAGAGAAAGAATAGTGCAAGAAATAACTCTTAACACTGAGGATAGATAAATTGAGATTTATTTTACCTCAGTACAATAAACCAAATACATGTACACCAACGAACAGTTAACACGAATAACAGTTAAGAAGACAATGTCTCTGTATAGGACGTAAGCGTCTGTCTTGAGAAGAATGCTTCCGTCTAGTGATGTCTAACTCTTGTCTAAGGACGATGGCTCTCGACTAAAGTCGATGACTTTCATATAATCACGATCACTCTCGTATAATAACAAAGACTCTCGATCACTTTCTAGTTTGTTCTTGTCCCGGTCTTTTATAACCCGGGCCATACCCATTCCTGGGTAGGACAGGATATTTCACTACAACACTTTTAGAAATCAGTTAGACATTCAAAGAAATTTGCAACAACTAAAGCAATATAAAAACTATATTGAACATATACGTGACTACTAAGCCAGCATTAAACAACACATGCTTGCTAAGAACTAAATCTTAAACTATTAAACACTATGGACAGAATCTGGGAAAAACTCTGTACGATTTAATGTTTACCGCTTAGAATTTAAGCAAATCCATCTTTTTAAAAAATTGTTGGTTTATTTTGATATTACCATTTTGTGGTAATATATTTTTGTTGCCTACTCTTTTTTGTTATGAAGTGTCTTTTAATATACCCATTTTTATACCCATTTAATATACCCATTTTTATACCCATTTAATATACCCATTTTTATACCCATTTAATATACCCATTTTTATACCCATTTAATATACCCATTTTTATACCCATTTAATATACCCATTTTTATAACACTAATGAAAAAGAAGTTAAAGTGATGAGAAAGTAAGAGAGAGAGAGAGAGAGAGAGTGAGAGTAATAAAAAGGAAAATAAATTAATAAAAAAGAGGAAAAAAGAAATTAAAGGAATGAGAAAAAGGGAGAGAGTAATACAGACTATATATATATATATATATATATAGTCATCCACAGACAGATCTGTTTCACTGTATCACAGCTCATCAGTATGGTTAGACTCCGATTGCTTTTAACCCAGGATTGAAACGCAACCAAATTGGCGTCAGTCAGCGATTCTACCTCTGGACAATGGACATTCGGTAGAAGAAAGCAGACTCATATATATATATATATATATATATATATATATATAGAGAGAGAGAGAGAGAGGGAGAGGGGGAGAGAGAGAGAACTGAAATTACAAGGGGAGAGAATAAAAGATAATAGAAATGAAGGAGAAAAAAATTAGAGGAATGAGAAAGAGAGAGAGAAAGAGAGAGAGAGAGTGAAAGTAAAGAAATGAAATTAACTAAAAAGAAAAAGAAGAAAAAGAAAACGAAAAACGCGTAAGTCATGGAGAGGAAGATGGAAAAGAGGAAAAATATTACAGGAAGACAAAAGAGAGAGAGAAAGAGAGAGAATAATAAAAACAATGATAGTCGAATAGAAAATGAAAAAAAAAGAAACGGCAAGCATGAGAGACAGAGGGAGAGAAGTGAAATTACAGGAATAAGAAAGATAGGGAGACTAGTAAACTGAAAAATAACTAACTAGAAAGAGAAGAAAAAGAAATTATGATAATAAGAAAAAGGAGAGAGAATAAAAAAAAGATAAGAGAAATAGTGGGTAAAGACATTACAGAAATAAGAAAAAGAGAGAGAGAGAGAGAGAGTGCTAAATAGTGGCGTATGAAGAAAAGGAAAGTAAGTCAGAGTAGGCTAGTGAGGAGACGAATTTTAATTTCAAATCTTCCACTCAGCAGTTTACTGAATTACAGACATCTTTTTCCACTCGAACGACCCTCATTAGTTATGCAAATGCATCCATCTCGTTGCTTGTAGTGGCAAATGCATCTTTGTGCAGCAAATTGAAGATATTTATCAGGCAACATCAGCTTTTTATGCATGCACTTGCAATTCCTGCTGACTGGTTAACCAATATTTTTTTCTCTCGAACAGATGCAATAGTTGCTCATTAAAAGATTCTCTCTTAGCCTACACCAACTGCAATATCTGTTAGTTGTATGTGAATAATTTATTTCATGATCACGACCAATTCATTCTACAAAATCACATTTATGGAGCAGTCAGTAAGGGAGAATTGACAATTAACCAGTTGAAAATATAATTCAACTTAATGAGGACAATAATCTTGTGTTTAACAGCTTTCAGTACCTGATAAGTACCACAACCTGTTGTACACATTAACCAGTACAATGCTTCAAACTTCTCATCTCCTACGTCTTTGTAGCTTTAACCTAAGTTTCATTTTTTACCATTTATTTTGTTCTCTTTCTGCAATCCATTCACACAAACTCATTTCTCTATATTACACTCTATACCTCCTTCCCACAATATATCTTGTAAGTGTTAAATTTTCCAAATGTACTTTCCTCATAATGTATAACCTATCTGTTACCGTTTGTAAGGAAATTTTTTTGTGTTATTTACATGCAAGCCAAGTTCGAATTCTAGTTGAATTCCTTGCATTCATTTACACACAAATACCCTTGGGAAAGGTAATAATCCATCTCTTCTCTCTAGTTATGGGTTAAATAATAGGACAGATTGGGGTCTGTAGCCTTGAATGGCAACCAGTCTACTGCAGAAAGCAATGGCAACCTACTGCGGGATAATCTTCTGCCCAGTCAGTCATGTCTTGAAAGAGACATGATCACCCAAGTGTGTAACACATATGGCACTTAACTGACTGACTGAATATAATAGTTGGAATCATGATTAAGTCTTCTACTGGGCATAAAGTGGGGCATCAGTTTTCTATTGTTACAAAGTACTAAACTGATCCCCCACTAATTACTACTTCATAATATAATACCTATCTTCTCCCTCCAGTTATGAGTCAAATAACAGGACAGTTTGGGTCCTATAGCCTTGGTTGGCAACCAGTCTACCACAGAAAGCAATGACAACCTACTGCGGGATAATCTTCTGCCCAGTCAGTCATGTCTCTTTTCGAGACATGATTGCCCAAGTGTGTATCACGTATGTCACTTAAATGACTGAGTGAACATAATAGTTGGAAAAAATTAAAGATTCTACTGTCCATAAAGTGAGGGATCGGTTTTCTATTGTTATGAAGTAATAAACTGATCCCCCACTTATTACTACTTAATAATATAATATATCTCTTCCTAATCTAGATATGAGTCAAATAACAGGACAGATTGGGTTCTAAAGCCTTGGTCGGCAACCAGTCTACCACAGAAAGCAATGACAACCTACTGCGGGATAATCTTCTGCCCAGTCAGTCATGTCTCTTTTCAAGACATGATTGCCCAAAGCATGTATCACGTATGGCCCTTAACTGACTGACATGCAAACCATTGTTTCTATCATTCTTTACTATCACACTGTTTCATTGTTTTCAACCTCTAGTTTTCATCAGGTGCTTATCAATCTAAGTAGTCTTCAGCAAATTTCAAATTGAAAACTTTATTTAATCTAGAGAGATAATTTTATGTCTAGTTCCCATTCTTATAAAGAAATTGTTTAGCATTCACTATTGGATTAGAAGATAGATGTGACTCAGTAATTCAGTACACTTTTTTTCAATTCTAAGAAAATTTTCCTATCTCCTAATGTTGTATCTAATATTATTTTTGGTGCCTGGTATATGTTGAGGCTAATCAGCAAGTATATCCTACCTAGATATCATATCAATTGACTAATTTACCAATTTTTATGTTACTGCAATGCACTAAACAATATTCACAAGGGAAAAGTAGGCAATTAATAACTAACCTAAATCTATCTAAACTTATTTATAAATGAAACTTTGTCTGTGTATGTGTGTGTGTGTGTCCGTTACCTATAGACTTCGAAATGGCACGAAAGACTAAAAACCAATAGTTGTTTCCAGCTAAAGCGAAACCATAGACTGAAAGAAAAATGAATGGATGTAAGTCAAATTTTGATTTCCGGTATCGATATCAAGTAAGTTTTTTTCATCGTAAACTGAATTTTGAAGGCTAAATAAGTCCTCTTAGTAAATGGCATCATGGCTGAGACTAAGAACTACAATTATACCTACTTAGATCCAAACCCAAAGCAAAAACTAAAATAAAAGGGCTGAAAAAAATACAGACATACAGGCAGATAAACAGACACACACACAAACATCTTACCTTTTATATATATATATTTTCGATTTTCTGCACTATTGTAAGAACTGCAACCTTGAAAATTCTGAATATCATTCCTTATGTCTTTGTCTATGAATGTATCAAATTTGATTAAAATCGGACCACTCCTTCTATAACCCGATTTTTTCGATTATCAATTTTTGATATTTATCTGAGGTACCTCAACACAAAACCTAGCTAAGAACACTTGCATCTGCTTATAGTACAACTGTGTAAATTTTCAAGAAAATTGGTTCAGCTGTTTCAGAGTCTATAGGTAATGGACACACACAGACACACAGACACACACACACACACACACACACACACAGACAAAATTCCATTTATAAATAAATTTAGATAGATTTACATTCTTTGGATTGTTGTCCTCATCATTATTGTCACATTCACAATGTTTCGGGCCTTGTAAACTTCAGCCTTCTTCAGGTGATATTTGTTTGAACTTTGAATCTGTTCCTTTTCCTCTACCCACTGCTTGTAAATATCATGACAAGGAATGACAAAGGCCAAGTTCTTTTCCCACTGTTTGTTGTTGCCCTGTGATTTATAGACAAGAATTGCGATGCAAAATTTATCATCTTTATTTTGTTTCTTTGCGTGTCAATGTGGAATGCACACACTATAAATGTTTTTGAAATTGACATAGCTATTGCTAAGTATGTCGTCTGTGATAGTTGATTTTTATGCTTTCGGACCTGGAGAAAAGAATTTTCTTTTTGAATGGGGCTGTCTTCCCCAGCTTTTATTCGCGTTTGGGTGTAGCTATTGTGGATATGACAGTAAAGATGAGGACAACAGTCCAAATGATGTAAAAAGTGTCAGTAAAGTGACATGATACACACTTTAGGTGATCATGTCTCTTGGGTCTTGTTTTGGGTGAACATTAATGTTAAGCCATGTACAAAGTTTGCCGATATTTCTGAGATGAGGTATTTTAACTATTTACACTTTTGGATATGCATTGTGGTGCAGTGGATATAAACTCAGAATCAGGGCTGTAGCTGATGTTAAAAAAAATACCGGGAACAGAGAAAATTGCCCAGATTTATTAGTTGACAATGAGATGACGTCATCAGTGTCATCCGTTTCCAGAAACTATGATTTTTGCGGATTTTTTCGGCTATTCCAATGGAAATTAGGCACAGAACATGAATGAAAGCAGGAAATCGGTTTTGGACTTTCTGAGTATAACCAGTCTCCTAAAATTAATAAATAAACAAACAGATTTTTACAGCGTTCATTCAGATGTTTTCTTCGTCTTTCTTTCTTTCTTTCTTTCTTTCTTTCTTCGTGAATTGTTTAGTTTGATTTCTGACGAAGACATTTTTCCTTACCCGGATTTTCACTATGATTGCACAGATTGGCCTGGACCCGTGCTCAGTATGCCCGGTAGTCAGATATGGCCATGCTCAGAATGACAAATCAGGGTGCTGAGTTTGAATTCCAGTTGAATTCCTTACATTCACTTATGCACAAATACCCCTGGGAAAGGTATTACTCTGTCTCTTCCCACCAGTTATGGGTTAAATAATAGGACATATTGGGTTCTACAGCCTTGGCTGGCAACCAGTCTACCACAGAAATCAATGGTAACCTACTGTAAGATAATACATATTGAAGATTTTTTCCATATAATCTGTATTAGAAAAGTTCATTTGGGTCAAATATTACAAGAAATATTTGAAGAAATAGAACACAAGGTAAACTTTTCATGAACAGAAGTTATAACATGGAATTGGTAAATTATACTAAAGTCTCAAGCTTTCCTCTACCAAGTAATCCAAGAAGTATTCCAATAGAATGCAATATAGCCTTTCCAAACAGAAATTATAACATGGAATTGTCAAATTATATAAAGTCTCAAGCTTTCCTTTAACAAGTATTTCAATAAACATAACACAAGTTAAACTTTCCAAAGCAAAAACTATATACTAAAATCTTAAGAATTCTTCTACCATGTATTCCAAGAAATATTCCAAGAAATAGAATTCAAGATAAATATTTCCAAAACAGAAACTATAACTTGGAATTTTAAAGAAAGCCATGATATGGAATAGTAAATACTAAACACTTCAACACTTTTGAATATGGATCAGTTTACAGACTTAGAATGGGAGATAAGGAAATTAAACATAGAATAGTTCACACTAGAGGTAGTTTAACTCTTTTTCTTCTATGTGCCTTGTCCTTTCAGGACATAGGCGATCATGGCCTTCCACATCTCCCTATCCTTAGTGGCTCTTAGCACGCTTTCTCCTGTAACACCATGCATCCACCATTCTGTCATCCACCTGCTCATGCTTTTCAAATATGTTATCCGCTGCTTTACCCTGTCTCTTCTTCCCTCTATCTGGTCTGTTAATATCAGGTTTTTCAAGTCCTCCTTCCTCATTGCATGTCCCAGGAACTTTAACTGTCTTTTCCTGATGATCAGTATTAATTTCCTTTTCATTTCTATCCTTTCCAAAACCTCATGATTGCTCATATGCTCAGTCCATGATATCCGCAGCATCCTTCTATAGAACCAGATTTCAGTTGGTTCAATTGTTTCCTTCATCTTTGATGATATTGTCCAGCATTCAATGCTATAGTGAAGAACTGACATCACATAGCAATTCAGTACACTCTTCTTTGTTTCTTGAAATTTTCCTTTCTCATAATACTTTACTCAGCTTCTGGAACACGTCCTTTGCCATACCAGTTCACCTTTGGATCTCTGTGTCACACTTTCCATCTTCTGTTAGAACACTTCCCAGATATTTAAATTTTTGTACCTGCTTGATTTTAGTATCCCCAACCTAACACGGCAAATTGCTACAAAGCTGAAACATTATCCTGAAAACTCATCATATTCTTAAATATCCCCATCAGATCAAGACTTTTATATGGATGCCATGCATAAGGCTAAACCTCTTCAAATATATCTAAACTGTCTGCTGTATTCAACCATTTTCTCAAATCAATGCATTTTATGTGCGATGTAAGAGTTTGTGTCTTTTATTTCTTTGTTTTCTTGCTTTTCATGTTGTATATTATGATTCCCCTTCAGATTTTAGTGCCACTTCTACCATTGTCTTTTACTAGACTAACCAGATAGTGACATTTCTGTACCTGTTTGATTTTGATTTATATCAGTATGTAACTCATGCTTTGGGCTTTCACTTTTGCAGACAACCATCTATTCTGTCTTTTTATACTTAATGATTAGTCTAGAACTAACATAGCAAACATAAAACCAAATTTAGCACAAGATAATAGTCATAAATAATATGAGTGTGAAAGAATCAATGACTATCAAGATATGCTCCTGACATTTGCTAGCATATTTGTGCTAGAGAATTTTCTCCATTTGTAAAAAGTAGAGAAGAAATTAATCCTTTTTATTAGGTTCTTTATTGCAGAGTACGTTGGATGATGGTTTGGTTTTACTAGAACTTGATGGAAACTCTTGAACAATAATGTTTATACAGTCTTATGAACAGGACATTAGTAAGAAAGGAAAGAAAATGTGAAAGGTCAGAAAAAAGAAAGCCAGAGTTTCAGGTTCAAATAAGAAAGGTAAAACAGAAAATGAAAGGAAAAATACATAGATGCGTTTGAGTTTGAGTTTTGCTTAACAGCATATCAACACCTCTTTGGGTTATTTAATGTCAAAAAGATGGGGTTTTAAGGTATTTTTTTAATGTTCAGTTATAGGGAGAAGGTTGGTTTAGTCAGTTTAAGTTTGAGTTTTGCTTAACAGTATAGCAATCTCTGTGGGTTATTTAATGCCAAAAAGGTGGGGTTTTAAGGTATTTTTTTAATGTTCGGTTATAGGGAGAAGGTTGGTTTAGTCAGTTTAAGTTTGAGTTTTGCTTAACAGTATAGCAATCTCTGTGGGTTATTTAATGCCAAAAAGGTGGGGTTTTAAGGTATTTTTTTAATGTTCGGTTATAGGGAGAAGGTTGGTTTAGTCAGTTTAAGTTTGAGTTTTGCTTAACAGTATAGCAATCTCTGTGGGTTATTTAATGCCAAAAAGATGGGGTTTTAAGGTATTTTTTTAATGTTCGGTTATAGGGAGAAGGTTGGTTTAGTCAGTTTAAGTTTGAGTTTTGCTTAACAGTATAGCAATCTCTTTGGGTTATTTAATGCCAAAAAGGTAGAATTTTAAGGTATTTTTTTAATGTTCAGTTATAGAGAGAAGATTGATTTAATCGGATTTTGATGAATTTTTTTTGTTTTTGAAACTGAAGATGTCTTCTAGTTTTTTATTCAAAAATTGTATTGTTAGTAATATTTTTCCTTTAAAAATGTATATTTTTTCTTCAAAAATGTATATTTTTCTATAAAAGTCTATTTTTATACTTTCATAGTGTTTTGACCCTAGTTTTGCGGGTTAACTATTTGCCCATAGCTAGGACCCTAACAGGTGCTACCCTCCGGGTCAGGGTGGACCTGGGAACAACAGCAATTGAGAGGTTGTTCCATGCTCTTCACAACCTCCCAATCAGAGACCTTGCTGCCAGATGCAGTTTACTGTCATACCCAGAACCATACACAGATGGAATTGTGTGAACAAAGAAAAGTATGAAAGGCAGGTGAGGAATTAAATCAGGAAAGATAAAATGAAAATATTTTTTTTTATAATCATATCACCCCAAGCATGGCATTTTCATGCCACTGTTTTGCGGGGAGGAAAGTTATGAGAAAGAGTGACAAAATATATGGGGTGTCAGGAAGTGGGTAAGAGAAGGATGAGAATACTGATGAGAGTGGTGTGGACAGAGAAAGGAGCATGAAAGAGAGAGGATGTAGGTTAGTGAAATAGGAGATCACTATTGACTTTACATTTAAATTATTAGAGATAGTAGCTGTCGGGTTAGCAAGTAAATGGAAGAGAATTCCACAGGTGGGAAGTACGAGAAAAGAAGCTGCTGGAGTAGAATTTGTGCTTACATTTTATTGGTTTCACAGTAAAATGGTGGGATCTAGTTGCTAATCTTGTGGCTCAAGTAAATTCATATATGGGGGCAACAGTGAGCTAAGTTCTTCGGAGCAGAAACTGTGAAATATCTGTAGGAGAGAGACAGTGAGATATTGCACCAGTGAGAAAGTGACTGTATCTGAGCTGCCAAGTCTGGATCGATCACCTTACAGATTCTCTGTTGGATCTTATCAAGGACACCTACAAAAGTAGAGCTGTGATTGCCTACAAAAAGAGAGATCCATGATAATCTACAAAAGAGGAAAGATGTTATTGCCTGCAAAAAGAGGGAGCCTATGAAAAGGGAAGCCATGATTGTCTATGAAAAAGGAGAGCCATGATCATCAACAAAAAGAGAGAGCTATGATAATCTACAAAAAAGAGAGCAGTGATTGCTTACAAAAAGAGAGAGCTATGATAGATTGCAAAAAGAGAGATCAATGATTATCTACGAAAGAGGAGAGATGTGATTGCCTACAAAAGAGAAGAGGTGTAATTGCCTATAAAAAGAGAGAGCCTATGAAAAGTGAAGTCATGATTGACAGTGAAAAGAGAAAACCATGATCATCAACAGAAATGTAGATCTATCATTGCTATGATAATCTTCAAAAAAATAGGAGAGATATGATTACCTACAAAAGAAGAGAGATGTGATTGCCTACAAAAAAGAAGAGCTATCATTGCCTACGAAGAGAGCTATGATAATCGTCAAAAAAATAGGAGAGATATGATTACCTACAAAAGAAGAGAGATGTGATTGCCTACAAAAAAGAAGAGCTATCATTGCCTACAAAGAGAGCTATGATAATCTACAAAAAAATAGGAGAGATATGATTACCTACAAAAGAAGAGAGATGTGATTGCCTACAAAAAAGAAAAGCTATTATTGCCTACAAAGAGAGCTATGATAATCTTCAAAAAAATAGGAGAGATATGATTACCTACAAAAGAAGAGAGATGTGATTGCCTACAAAAAAGAAGAGCTATCATTGCCTACAAAGAGAGCTATGATAATCTACAAAAAAATAGGAGAGATATGATTACCTACAAAAGAAGAGAGATGTGATTGCCTACAAAAAAGAAAAGCTATTATTGCCTACAAAGAGAGCTATGATAATCTACAAAAAAATAGGAGAGATATGATTACCTACAAAAGAAGAGAGATGTGATTGCCTACAAAAAAGAAGAGCTATCATTGCCTACGAAGAGAGCTATGATAAGAGCTATCATTGACTACAAAAGGATAACCATGACTGCCTATGAAAACTACAAAAAAATGAGAGCCATGATTACCTATAAAAAGAAGAGAGATATGATTGCCAAAAAAAAGGGAAACTCACCAAAGGGAGATCTATGATTGCCAAACAAAGGGAGAGTGACAAACTCAACTACAAAAAAAGCACGAGCCATGATAGCCTATGTCAAAGGGAGAGCCCTGATCACCTATGTCATTGTGTGTTCCCATGATCTTTAAAGTCAGAGGGAGAGCCATGACCACCTAATACAAAGAAAAGCAAGAACTAATATCACTAAAGAAAAGGACGATATATTATCTCCTGCATCTGATCTTTTTAAACTATTTGCATTGGCAATACACATTTTAAAAATAAAATATTTTGCGATACATTAATTCAATTTTATTAGCAAAGTCAAATAAATCATTCATAATGTATTTTTTAAAAATTATGAAAAATTTTGTTAATAATTAGAGAACAAACAAGTGAAGAGAATCATCCCTTGTTCCCTGTTTAGGATGTGGTTTCCGGTTTTCTCTTTTCCAATTTTTTCACTCTTTACTTTTTTATTTTATTTTCAATTGGAGTAGATAGACTAAACTATCACCCGGTTCATACTCCACCCACGTCTATTGAACAGGTGAAGAGGCTCATCCCTTGTTCCCTGTTTAGGATGTGGTTTCCAGTTTTCTCTTTTCCAATTTTTTCACTCTTTAATTTTTTATTTTATTTTCAATTGGAGTAGATAGACTAAACTATTGCCCGGGTCATACTCCACCCACGTCTATTGAACAGGTGAAGAGGCTCATTGCTTGTTCCCTGTTTAGGATGTGGTTTCCAGCTTTCTCTTTTCCAATCTTTTCACTCTTACGCAGCCCCCTGCAAATCAGTGGTGTTACTACCTTGCTCAGGGTGATATGATTAAAAAAAAAATTAATTACAACATTTTGCAAAGCTTTGGCCTATGTCCTCAAGGGAGATAGCATTTTAAAAAGCATTGTTGATACTCTGAGAATGTCTATAATTGAAGCTATTGTCAATGGCTAGATCTAACTGAAACTTTCTTTATTCATACAGGAATAAAGGTAACTTGATGTGATCTGGGAAAAAATCAATGATTCATGGAATAATTGTTTCAAAATAAAGAAATATTGTATCTTTTTTTTAAAGTTATTCAATAATTGTTAGAATTTAACTGCATTTGTATTTTAAGAATTTGTATTTCTTAAAATGGCAGACAAATTGTGTGTTCATTTGTTAAACAAAATATTTGCCTATTTTTAAAATTATTTCACACTAAGCATAGCAATATAGTCACTAAGATGCAACAGTCAACTGAGTGATAGAAAATATTTAAAAAAAAAAACTATTAAGTAGAGAGAACACTAAAAGAACAAGAATTAAGACAGAAAATAATTTTTGAAGGTTAAAGTTGACTGGATAGCAACAAGCCAGAAGAGAATTTCCCAAGTGGCAGGTGCAAGAAACAAAATTTATTAGCATAGAACTTACTGATATGTCTAGTCATTTTACCTGTAAAAATGATGAGACCTTTTTACCAAACTGTGCTGAAATTCATGAAGTCTAGTTATCATCGAGGAAAGTCATCACAACAATTATCATGAAAGTATTTATAGAAAAAACACATGGAAGCTATATTACTGTGATAGGAAAATGAATAAGCTGAGATGCCAGGTTAGGACTGATAACATTTCAGATTCTTCTTAGTATTTTTTATTTTATGTAGAATTTCTAAATATATAGCAAGAGCACCAGATCTCATGTGGCAGAAATATTCAAAGAAGGGACAAATAGTAGTATTATAGATATATAACAGATTCTGGTGATAAAATTTGCCACGCATATCACAGAGAATCAACTTTCTCAGGAGCAGACTTCACATTCAGATTTATATTAAAATAGGAATAAATGGCTAGATGTTTAGCATAAATACTGATTTGAAAATTGGTGCCATTGGGAATGTTGCTGAAGAAAATGAGAAACAATGCAGGTCCAAGGATTGTGAACTATGAGACACCCTTCATTAACCCATTTTAACCCAGTCTCCTCAGGTTTTAGAACATTAAATTCATTTACAAATCACAAGGATTTTTCTTCCAACCAGGCAATATTTGGAAGGTAATTTTATTGATGAATCAATATGTCCTCACTTCTTATATATAATAATGTTTTTATATAATGATTTATGCCCATTATTTTTTCAGTTTTTTATGCTGTCCTCAAATGAGGACACTGGGTTAAAATGGGTTAATGCAAAAAGGATGTAGAAAAGTGACTATTCAAGATCTCATTTCATTTCACATTTTGATAAGAAATAATGAATTAGTTAAAAAATTCATCCAGAAATACTGTAACCTTTCAACTTTGAAAAAGTCCAATATGCTAAACCCTCCCAAATACGTTTGAGATATCCAAAGTAACAACCCAAACTCCACACTCTTATCTAAAACACTTGACAGATCCTTTCAGCAATAACTGTTAATATTTCAGCAGTTGACCTTGAGAAACAAAAGCCATTTTGTTTATCTGAAAGAAGACCCTGCAATGCGATTATCAGTTTAGCCCATAATGTAGTCTTGTATGCAAAGAATATAAAATCTTTATGGAAATAGTATGAAAAAATAAATTCAAAAACAAATTCCAGAAATTTTTATATTTGTAACAAAAGTGACAGATTTCCTATAAATTACAAAAACTAAGCAACAACAATAAAACATAAACCAGTAAGAATGAACATTACTGTGTATATATATATGTATGTGCCTGTTTATGTTCCCATATGCGTGTAAGTGTGCCTGTCTATGTTTTTGTGGGTATTTGTGTGTCATATTTATAAGTATTTATATTTTATTATTATTGACTAGCAGTATAGCCCGGCATTGCTTGGGTCTAATGAAAGCGTTACAACTAATCCATGGTCTTGGAGCTCAGACTCTTTAGACATTGGCACAAAAGACTAAAAAGCAATAGTTGTTTCCAGTTAAAGCAAAACTGTAGACTGAAAGAAAAATTAATGGATGTAAGTCAAATTTTGATTTCCTGGTATCGATATCAAATAAGTTTTTTCATCGTAAACTGAATTTTGAAGGCTAAATAAGTCCTCTGAGTAAATGGTATCATGGCTGAGACTAAGAACTACAATTATACCTACTTAGAGCCAAACCTGAAGCAAAAACTAAAATAAAAAGGCTGAAAAAAATACAGACATACAGCCAGATAAACAGACACACACACAAACATCTTGCCTTTTATATATATTATTGTAAGAACTGGAACCTTGAAACTTCTGAATATTGTTTCTTATGTCTTTGTCTATGAGTGTATCAAATTTGATTAAAATCGGACCACTCCTATAACTCGATTTTTTTGATTATCAATTTTTGATATTTATTGGGGGTACCTTGACACAAAACATAGCTAAGAACACTCGCAGACACTTATAGTACAACTGTGTAAATTTTCAAGAAAATTGGTTCAGCCATTTCGGAGTCTATAGGTAATGGACACACAGACACACACACACACACACACACATGCACACACACACAGACAAAGTTCCATTTATAAATAAGTTTAGATATTTATATGTAATACTTATACCTATTTATTTGTCATATTTATAGGTATTTATGTGCTATACTTATAGGTATTTTCATGGCATATAGGGTGTATAGGTAGTGTGAGAGTTATGGAAGTGTAATGAAGAATCAACATGCTGAATTCAAATTCCAGGCAAGCATGTGACATTCACTTTCACACAAATATACTTGGGAAAGGCAAATAATTTGTTTCTTCTTTCCTTTGTTAAATATCAAGCTACACTGGACTCTTTATCTTAAAATAATTTTTCAAGGAAATAGGTTTCTCAAGGCCAGTAATTATTATCAATCTTTTCAGCATTAGTTAATATGTGTCCTTCCTAACTTGTTTTTTTGGAGTAGTGTGGAATGTCATTATTTTCATGTTGTTATTATTTTAACTTCATTTTACATATGCTATTTTAGTTATTACTGTTTTTGGTAGTTCTCAAGTGATGTGGTTTCTGTTATTTGGTTATGTTCTTTTTATTTTTTTCATTCTGTAGCACTAATCTAGAATTTTCAAAGAATGGTCTTTGCCAAGACTCAGAGGCTTCATTTGTTTAAAGCTATTCAACATCATCATCATTTATCCATCGCACCCAGATTGTGCAGAGGGCAGCAAATTTTGTTGCTGTTTCTGTAACAAATTGTTTTTTTACGGGGCAGGGTTGTTAGCCCTGCACCCAACCCCCAAACCTGGAGGACCAGTGGACCATTCTTGGTCGTTATGTTTACAGCAACTAGTATTCCCAAATGGTCACCCATTTAAGTACTGACCAGGCTAAATGTTGCTTAACTTTGGTGTCGGACAGGAACCAGTGTATTCAACACGATACAGCCGTAGACGTTTAAAGCCATTATTAACCATCAAAGCCATACTGTGCATATCCTACTAACTTGTATTGGTAAGCGAAACTCTCCCACCGGTGCGACGTGGCTTCCCTGTGTCTCTTCTATAAATACTTTCATGGCTTCTGCTCCAATGAACTTAGATCACTGGTGCCTCCTAAATACGAATTTGCACGAGATACTAGATTAGCAACTAGATCCCACCCTTTTACAGTGAAACCGATAAAATGCAACTGCAACTTCTACTCCAACAGTTTCTTTCCTCGCACTTCCCGACTGTGGAATTCCCTTCCACACGATTGCTTCCGCAACGGCTACAATCTCCAGGAGTTTAAATGTAAGGTCAATAGACACCTCCTAACACACTAACCTGCTCCCATTCTATCAAACACTCTTCCCATCTGCCCAACCCTCATCCTCGGTATCCTTACTCATCTGTCACCTTCCTCCTGACATTCCCTATATCTAACCACTCCTTCTCTTTACCTTCCCCTATGTAGCCCCATGCGCAATAGTGGCAGTGGAATGCCTTGCTTGGGGTGAGATGATTAAAAAGAAAAACTGCCAGAGCCGCTTATTTTCTTAGGACATTTAAAAACGTGTTGCAACTTATTTAACAACAAAAAATTTTTTAAAAATAGATTCACAATATATTTCCAAAACATTTTTCTTGACTTTCCTCCTCAATTTCCGATATTTTCTTTCAGTTCTTATTAAGGTTTGTTTAACGTTGATTACTTGCCATTTTCATCTGCCTCTTTTGCTTTCAGTATGTCCTGTGAGCTTCAAATTCTCTAAGCCTCCTTTCTTAATTATGCATCCTAGAAATGTAAATTGTCTCATTCTCATTTAGTTTCTATTTTTCTTAAAACGCTGACTTCCTCATTGCTCACATATTCAGTCCATGGTATTCCAGGCATCTGGAAAACAACATTTCTGTTACATCAAGTCTTCTCTTTCTCAAAAATATTGTACCTCATTCAGAGTGTCATGAAGAAGGACTGTTATTAAGTATCAGTTACATATACATATAACAAACACACACAAACACTCACACACAAAACAGAAATATGTTACAGTCACTTTCGCCTCGGTGCAATGTGGCTTCCCTGTGTCTCTTCTACAAATACATTCACAGCTTCTGCTCTGATAAACTTGGCTCTCTGGTACCTTCTATATATGAATTTACTTGAGCAACAAGATTAGCAACTAGGTCCCACCATTTTACTGTGAAACCAATAAATTTTAAATGCAAATTCTACTCCAACAGCTTCTTTTCTCACAATTCCCACCTGTGGAATTTCATTCCATTTACTTGCTTTCCTGACAGCTACAATCTCCAAGAATTTAAATGTAAAGTCATTAGTCATCTACATAAATCTACATTAGTCATCTACATATGTAAAGTCATTAGTCATCTACTGTCTTACTAACTTGCATCCTCCCTCTCATGCTTTTTTCTCCGTCCTCTCCACTCTCATTAATATTCTCATTATTCTCTTACCCACTTCCTGACACTTCCTATAACCTGTTGCTCTTTCTCATAACTTTCCTCCCATGTAACCCTCTGCGCACCAGTGGCAGTAAATTGCCTTGCTTGGGGCGATATGGTTATAAAAACAAGAAAGAAAAAAGTCTGCTGTTATTAGACACCAGAAAGAAGAAGTGCTCAATGTCATAAAAAAATGGCAGAACTTTTAAAACTTTTCAAATTATTAATTAAATTTCAGTTGTGCAGTGTCCAACTACTACCATAAGTTTCTTGCTTTTATGCAATGTTCAGGTGGTTGGCAGATGTAGTGTGAAAATAGGAACCTTTATTCCCTCAGGCAAGACAGTTGAAATAAAAAAACATGCTTGTTGTGTGCACATCATGCATATACCATCAAACACACAGGGAGGGGTAAAAAGCACCCACCCAGACATGATCAAATAAGGCCATAAACAAAATGTTACTAGTCCTGGGTTTGATGGTAAACTGCATCTGGCAGCAAGGCCTCTTATTGGGAGGTTGTGAGGAGCATGGAACCACCTCTTAGTTGCTGTTGTTCCCAGGTCCACCCTGACTGTTAGGGTCATAGCTATGGATTAACTGGGGTCAAAACACTATGAAACTATAAAAATAGACTTTTAAAGAAAAATATACATTTTTGAATGAAAAATATTACCAACAATACAGGTTTGAAGAAAAAAATATTATCATAACACATTTTTGAAGGAAAAAAAAATTATTACCAGCAATACATTTTTGAATACAAAACTACAAGACATTTTCAGTTTCTAAAAGAAAAAATTCCATCAAAATCTGACTAAATCAACCTTCCTACTATAACCAAACATTAAAAAAAAACAAAAAAACCTTAAAACTTTACTTTTTGGCATTAAATAACCCATAGAGGTTGATATGCTGTTAAACAAAACTCACTCAAACTCACTCACTCACAATGTTACCAACCATGTTTATTTTTTTTTTTTTACAGGAATTAACAGAGTATCACCTGTTTATCTTATTTTAAAAATGTGAGAATTGGTAACCCTGGTAGGATTTCTAATTCTCGTAGGAGCACCTTGTGGTAAAGATTAAAAGAATCCATTGAGATGTCCATTCCTATTTTTGAGTACTTGGTCAATTCATTTTTTTTATCTATATGGAAACAGCTTGCTCCCAGTAAATATTCTAAATTTTTGTAACATTTTTTGCAAATAAATCAAGTTTTCCTCACAAATGAAATAGGTCTTTGTATTATACCCAACAAAATGCTGGTATGAAGAGAAAAATATTGAAAGCAAGTGGTCGATTAGTTAGTTGGATATTAACAATCTTAACAGACCATCAAGCAATTTTTCTCCATCCTTCCTCTAATGCTAAGCTAGAAATGTATAGATTCAATGTTCAAAGAAAATGTATTGAGAAATACTAAACCTGAAATTCATGATTAAAATAACGTTTTTAGAACATTCAGTCCTCAGGTTTCACATTTGTAGCATTGCCACTTGCTTACAGAAAGAGAAATATTGATTTTATTGATCCAGGATTAACAAAAATGACTGTAATGTAAAGCACTTGCTCACCTTTTCTGAAAGGTTCTTTAAAATAATTGGTATGCTTTTGTTAGACATTTTATAAGGAATATCTATTTCATTATAAGAAATAAAAATACACTATATATATGTGTGAGTGTGTGTGTGTGTGCTTAGAATTAAGGCAGAGAAACACTCTATTAATGCTTCATTAGTACTTTTTCCTTAACTTTTGATATCGAGGTTTCATTACAAAGACCTGCTTGCCTAAAATGCCTTTCTCGACTGAACCACTATAACATCCCCATTATATAGAATCGCCAACTGACGCCAATTCGGTCGGGTTTCAATCCTGGGTTAAAAAGCAATCGGAGTCTAACCATACTGATGAGCTGTGATACAGTGAAACAGATCTGTCTTGGGATGACGATAGTATTTATGCTCTCACACCCTGATTGAGCAATCTGGAAAAATGGAAGACTTTGAAAACAGTAGCTACTCCGGCATATACGCATTGCTCATTCAATAATGAATTAGAGCACTCTGGCTATTGAACGTGTATAATGATATATGTGCTAAAATGTCTGCCTTCTTCTACTGAACACTCACAGTCCAGAGGTAGAATCGCCGACTGACGCCAATTCGGTCGGGTTTCAATCCTGTGTGAAAAAGCAATCGGAGTCTAGCCATGCTGATGGGCTGTGGTACGGCGAGGCAGGTCTGTCTGCGGATGACTATAGTATATATATATATATATATATATATATATAAATTAGAGAAAATTTTCAAAATTCAAAGGTGTCTAATTTATATTGGCTCTGTATTCTTAATACATCGAACTCTCTGCCTGCATCACTTTTTAATATTAAAAATTTTTAATATTGATTAGGATCAGGTTCTTGGCATTTACCTTCCTACTCTTCCACTTCGGATTAAAGAAAAACAAAAAAAAATAAAATATATATATATATATATATATATATATATATATATATATATATATATATATATGAAATGATTTGTTTGAACATTATTTTTGAATGATACTCATATTTAAGCAGATATTCTGTTTTTAATTAAACAGTATTATATATTTATGAAAGGACACGGTACAGAGAAGAAGAAGAAGAATCAATCTCTCATACTTTCCTTTCACATATTAACAAAGCTTATGGCCTATCATGTTGAATACTCCAGTTCTCACTCGATCACCGAAGTTAAGCAACATTGAGCCTGGTCAGTACTTAGATGGGTGACTGCTTCGGAATACCAGGTGCTGTAAGCGTTTAGTGATGGATGTGTGTGCTTACAGTCATATCACGTTGAATACACCGGTTCTTGCTCGATCACCAAAGTTAAGCAACGTTGAGCCTGGTCAGTACTTAGATGGGTGACTGCTTCGGAATACCAGGTGCTGTAAGCATTTAGTGATTGATGTGCGTGCTTACAGCCATATCACGTTGAATACACCGGTTCTCACTCGATCACCGAAGATAAGCAACGTTGAGCCTGGTCAGTACTCAGATGGGTGATTGCTTGGGAATACCAGGTGCTGTAGGCGGTTAGTGATAGATGTGCGTTGTGGTGCAATGGATATTGGCTTGGAAAGAGAAATCGGTGAGCCATGTTCAAATTTCAGTTGAATACCCTGCATTCACTTATGCACTGGTACACTTGGTACACTTTCCTCCATTTATGGGTTAAATAACAAGGGTAGGACTTGGGGACCCTGCCCTTAAAAACAAATCTCAATGAATCTTGATACTCAAAAAGAAAAAAGTATTACTAGACACAAAACTTATATAAAACCAACAATAAATAGTTGAAAGAAAAAAGGTATTATCAGCAATAAATAAATAAAATTTAGTTGGCAATAAATGATCCGGCAAGGTTGATATGTCATAAAAACAAACCAACCAACCAACCAACATATTTTTATATGATATCATGGCATTATTGTTTTACTTGAATGTCGATTATATATATATATATAGATATATATATGCACTACCGACAATAATTATTAGGCTATCCCAGTTTTTTTAAACAAAATGATTTCATACCATTTTTAGTATTTCCTGCTAAGTAGATAATTCTAAATGAAAATAGAATGGTTCTGTTGTTATTATTACTTTGCAAAATTTTACAAGATGAACTCATCCGAATCACCCTAAATTTTTCTTCATTCTTTGATGAAACTGCAATATAGGTAATTATTAAATATTTATAAATTCATTTGATGTACATGTTATTTTGCAACATTAACTAAAGAACCATTCTATTTTCATTTACAATTATTCACTTGGCAATAATACAAAAAATATTTCTCACATATACACTATGTCCGAATCACCTTAAATTTTCTTCATTCTTTCATTTATGAAACTGAAATCTAAGTAATTATTAAGTATTTCACTCCAAACAAATAAAAAATTACACTAGTCCGCGGGTGTTTACAGGGAATGTATGTGACAGAAAAGACTGATTAAAAAAAATGATGTATTTCATACTATTTTTAGTATCTATTGCCAGATAAAAATAGAATGGTTCTTTTGTTATTATTACTTTGCAAAATTTTACAAGATGAACTTGTTCGAATCACCCTAAATTTTTCTTCATTCTTTGACAAAACTGCAATATAGGTAATAATTAAATATTTATGAATCCATTTAATGCACAAAACTTATATAAAAACAACAATAAATTGTTTAAAGAAAAAGGTATTACCAGCAAAAAATAAATAAAATTTAGTTACTTGATAAATGTTTTCAAGATATTCCATTCTACTGACCACACTAATAAGAATTTATTCACTATGTCTGACTATTCTAGAACACGTAACAATGAATTAAAAATAATAACCCAGCACAGTAGAACTAATATTAGACAAAACTTTTTTTGTAACAGAGTCACAAAGTATTGGAATGCACTACCATCACACATAAAATTGGCAAAAACTCTTATGGAATTTAAAAGCCTTATTGAAAAGGATAAGACACTATTAAAATTAAAATATGAGTTTGATTAGAGATGGAAATAATTTATTTTCTCTCCATCTCGGCCATTCCACAACGCTAAGAGAGGGGAGAGGGGATTTAAGAAGGGACACACGAGAGGCCACGAGGCCTAGAATTCCTAACCTACCTAACCTAACCTAACCTAACCTAATAAATGACCCGCCGAGGTTGATATACCATAAAAACAAAACAACCAACCAACCAATATATTAACAAACTATTAAATAAAAAAGTATTGTTCACCGTTAAGAAGAATGAAGGGAGAAACAAATATTGCTGGCATGTCAAATATATTTGCAAGCAATCGTTATTTTTATCTGCCTATTTTGTATTTTTTTGGATGTTCATTGTGGTGCTGTGGATATTGACACAGAATAAAAAATTGGGGAGCCGAGTTCAAATTCTGGTTGAATTCTTTGTTATGGCTTACTGCATATACTCATGGATAGGTCGCACCAGTAAATAGGTTGCACCCTTAGTTTGAGGAAAAAGATTGGGTATTTGAGTTTGACTCACAGATAGGTCACACTGGAATCTGTGAAAAATTAAAATGCCCACTGATAGAAATAAATCTTATAAAATATTTACCTTCATTTCAAAAATCTACTTACAAATATTGAAACATTTTTAATGTAGTGGCATATTTTCAAATATAAACAAAATTTATTAAACATCAGCAGGACTGAATCCCAAGAATTCATCATCATCATCATCATCCAAATACGCATGCTCGATACATAGAGCAAGGTCGTACACTGTTTTGCGTTAGTATGATCAAGGATCCGAAATATTGTATTATTCTTTTTATAATATTGAAAGGTTACGCTTTGCTTCGAAATCTTGGAATACCAACTAACGCAGAGTGTGAAAATGCAACCATACCACGTGTAAAAACATATCCGAATGTGCATGCTCAATACATGATATAGGGTAAGGTTGTAATTCAAGATGTAAACAGTGTCAAACATACAAGAATTGGAAATGGAAATATTATGCAATTTTATTCTAATAAATGTATATATTTCTAACAGCATCAGATCAGTATAAAGCTGTGAATTGGTAGGATCGTTTCGTATATGATTTGCGCAGAGGACAGCTTTCCAATGCTTAGCATATGCATTCTGGTACTTGTATCTAGGTCTATGCATTACCGCAATGAGAGTTACTGATAAATTACTGCCGAATTTACAGGTATGTCAAGTAGATAGGTCACACCCCTATATTTTTAAGAAAATTTTAGTAAAAAAGGTGCAACCTATCTGTTAGTATATACGGTAAATAATAGGACAAATTGGGTTCTATAGCCTTGGCTGGCAAAGAAAAGTAATGGCTACCTATTACAGGATAATCTTTTGCCCAGTCAGTCATGTCTCTTTTGAGACATGATTTCCCAAAGTATGCATCATGTATGGCACTGAACTGACTGACTGACTTTGTATTTTATTATTTATTGTGCTGAATTTAGTTGCAATATTGTCGTTTCAAATAAGAGGTTTTTAAGAAGAATATATACTCAGTAACACCAATTTTGCCTTTAATTTTTTATCAAAATTTCTTACATTATACACACGGAAATATAGCACATTCAAAATATTTCTCAGATTTGAGTCATTGCACTTGTGTGGTGATTAGTAGTAAAGCACATTGAAACATAACCTTTCCTCTTTACTAGTAGAGTGACAGAGAAACTCTCTTTCTTTTTCTCTCTACACATACACTACCGGCCATAATTATTAGGCCACCCCAGCGTTTAAAAAAATGATGTATTTCATAATATTTTTTAGTATTTATTACCAAATGAATAATTGTAAATGAAAATAGAATGGTTCTTTTGTTAATACTGCACAATAACATGTGCATCAAATGAATTTATAAATATTTGATAATTACCTATATTGCAGTTTCATCAGTGAAAGTATGAAGAAAATTTAGGGGGATTTGGACAAGTTCATCTTTGCTTCCTTGCGTTGTAAAATTTTGCAAAATAATAATAACAAAAGAACCATTCTGTTTTTATCTAGAATTATCCACTTGGCAATATATACTAAAAATAATATGAAATATATCATACATCAAAAAACTGGGGTAGCCTTATAACTATGACCGGTAGTGTACATACTTTTCCTTCTTTCTATTCTTACATATCTCTGATAACCTATATTATGACCAGGATGTAGCTTATGTGGTCAACTGATATCATGTGAAAACTAAATAATTGCTAATGCTCCCACCAAAATCAAAGTGGAAACTTGTAGGGTTTAAGAAAATATAAAAAAGAAGAGTGAACACATGTATAGACTCTTCTTTTGTCTCAGTCTTTAGTTAGTCCTAGCTCACGCATATGTGTGTGTGTGAGCTTGTGTCAGCCATGAGAGTTTCAACCTATAACAACCAACCAAGGAATTAATCCATACACTCAAATACAGGAAAAATTATAGCATAGTACATTGCAACAAAAAAATCTGCTACTAAATTACACTAGACATACATACACTATTCACATGAATATACATATACATGAAAGAAAAACTCTTTGTAACCCGAACACCACAATACTTATGAGCCTTCACATATAACAAAATATTTAACCTTATGGTGTCAATGACAAAAAGTAAGATGACGGTATAGTTAATAAAACTTGACCTTCTCTCATTTATGATCACAACCACATTTAAACTATACTGGTCGCACCAACATTCATTTATACCACAAAATTTAAACCGGACATGTTATTTCAACATAATGATGGCTTTCCTTTTCATTGAGATAATTTGTGTTTATGGAGAGATTTTGGCTTCAGAAAAGAATTGCCATTCAAATTTCAGTTTATAATTTTATTTTGCTTTACAGTAGTTTATACTTATGATAGAATCAATTTGTGTTTTGAGATTTACCCTCTTCACAATTATCAACACTTCAATGTTTTTCATTTAAAACACATAAACATTGGAAATAATATTTGATATTAATGAAATTTGATTGGATTTTCAACACTGCTAAACACTTCTATATGCTCTTTCTCTTTAGAACTTAGATTATAACACTTAAAAACATCATATCATTTAAATCTCTTATGAATATATATAATTTTAACATCCATTCCACTCATTCTGCTATCGATAAACATTAGATAATTAGATAGGTGAGCAATTTCTTCTTTGACATTTTCTGCAAGTATCAAATACTACAATATGAAACAAAATAACATGAAAAACTATTTAAGAAAGTGCATGATGCTATTTTATTTAATAAATTCTTTTATTCAAGAGATGAGAATGAAAGCTAGAGGAGATGACAATTTTTAATTGGGGTTATGGTGTACATTTGTCATAAAATTCTTTATTCAAGATATGAGAATAAAAGCCAGCAAAGATGGCAATTTTTAAGGAGGGTTCTGATGCATATTTGTCATAAAATTCTTTTATTCAAGATATGAGAATAAATGCTAGAGAAGATGGCAAATTTTTATGAGGGTTTATGATGTACATTTGTCATAAAATACTTGATTCAAGAGATGAGAATGAAAGCTACAGAAGATGACAATTTTTAAAAGGGTTTATGATGTACATTTGTCATAAAATACTTGATTCAAGAGATGAGAACAAAAGCTACAGAAGATGACAATTTTTAAAAGGGTTCATCATGTACATTTGTCATAAAATACTTGATTCAAGAGATGAGAATAAAAGCCAGCAAAGATGGCAATTTTTAAGAGGGGATATGATGTACATCTGTTTATAAAATTCTTTATTCAAGAGATGAGAATAAAAGCTACAGAAGATGACAATTTTTAAAAGGGTTTATCATGTACATTTGTCATAAAATTCTTTATTCAAGAGATGAGAATGAAAGCTAGAGGAGATGACAATTTTTAATTGGGGTTATGGTGTACATTTGTCATAAAATTCTTTATTCAAGATATGAGAATAAAAGCCAGCAAAGATGGCAATTTTTAAGGAGGGTTCTGATGCATATTTGTCATAAAATTCTTTTATTCAAGATATGAGAATAAACGCTAGAGAAGATGGCAAATTTTTATGAGGGTTTATGATGTACATTTGTCATAAAATACTTGATTCAAGAGATGAGAATGAAAGCTACAGAAGATGACAATTTTTAAAAGGGTTTATGATGTACATTTGTCATAAAATACTTGATTCAAGAGATGAGAACAAAAGCTACAGAAGATGACAATTTTTAAAAGGGTTCATCATGTACATTTGTCATAAAATACTTGATTCAAGAGATGAGAATAAAAGCCAGCAAAGATGGCAATTTTTAAGAGGGGATATGATGTACATCTGTTTATAAAATTCTTTATTCAAGAGATGAGAATAAAAGCTACAGAAGATGACAATTTTTAAAAGGGTTTATCATGTACATTTGTCATAAAATTCTTTATTCAAGAGATGAGAATAAAAGCTAGAGAAGATGAAAAATTATAAGAGCGTTTATGATGTATATTTGACATAAAATTCTTTATTCAAGAAATGAGAATAAAAGCTACAGAATGACAGTTTTTAAGAGGGCTATGATGTACATTTGTCATAAAACTCTTTATTCAAGTGATGAGAATAAAAGCCATAGAACAGAATATTTTTAAGAGAGCATATGATCTACTTTGTTTAGTAAAAGACTTATTCAAGAAATGTGAAAAAAACATTGATCATGGGATTTTTTCAAGAATGATTGATGGACTTATTTAATAAAATCATTTATTCAAGTGATAACAATAAAAGCCAAAAAATGTGGCCTATTTTTAAGAGTGTGTATGATGTCAGTCAGTTAAATGCCATACGCGATACACGCTTGGGTGATCATGTCTCGAAAGAGACATGACTGACTGGGCAGAAGATTATCCCACAGTAGGTTGCCATTGCTTTCTGCGGTCGACTGGTTGCTGACCAAGGCTATAGAATCCAATCTGTCCTGCTATTTAACCCATAACTGGAAGGGAGAGATGGATTAATACCTTTCCCAAGGGTATTTGCGCGTAAGTGAATGCAATGGATTCAACTGGAATTCGAACTCGGCTCCCCAGCTTCTCATTCCGGGCCGATATCCACTGTACCACAACGCACATGTACTTTGATTAAAAAAATTCTTTATTCAAAGGATGAGAGAAAAAGTCAGAGAAAATGGACTTTTATTTAGGACTGTGTACATTATAAAATAAAATCTTTTATTCCAGAAATTACAATAAAATCAAGAGAACATGATTAACGTTTTAGTAGTCTTTATGATTTGCTTTCTTAAATGAAATTCTTTAATCAACAAACAAAAATAAACGTGAAGAACATGGCATAGTAAATAAGAATATGTATGGTATACTTTTTGAAAGAAAAACATGGTCTACTTTTAAAGAGTCTGTATAATGAACTTTTGTCATGAAATTCTTTAGTCCAGAGATGAGATTAAAAGCCATAAACGATGTGGAGTAGATAGATCTATCTATCGCCTGGTTCACACTCTACCCACATCTATTGAACAGGTTAAGAGGCTCATCCCTTGTTCCCTGTTTAGGATGTGGTTTCCGGCTTTCTCTTTTCCAACCTTTTCACTATTACGTAGCCCCCTGCACATCAGTGGCATTACCGCCTTGCTTGGGGCAATACAATTAAAAAAAAAAAAAAGCCACAGAATATGGACTATTTTTTAAGAGACTGTGTGATGTACATTTCTAAATAAAGATCTGTATACACAAGATGAGAATAGAGCCAGAGAACAAGGCATTTTTTTAAGAGAATTTTTGATGTACTTTTTTAAGTAAACTTCTTCATTTAAAAGACAACAATTAAGGCTGCAGAATATGGTCTTGTAGAATCACATCTTCATACACATACATACCTATATACATATCACCATGCACACATGTTCATATGCATATACCTACACACTCTTACGTAAGGACCACACGTGAAACTTTCTTTTTTTCCCCACGTTTATTAAGAAATACTTAAACTGATTTCCATACGTGTTTAGCCAGTTGGAGGATGTTTTTCGAAGCGTAAGTCCGAAATCTGTTTGTCTCTTTCAACTCACATACTATGCTAATTGCAATCAGCAATTAGCCACATAAAAATGTTTCTCTTTATCTTATAAGAACATTTCAATACATGTATAATGATATTCACTACTATTCAGTATAAACATATTATTTCCTTTTCAGGAACTTTTCTAACATGAATAATGAGACAATATCTTTAATATCTAAGAGAAAACTCTTTTCACGACATCTTACATTCACGAATTATTCAGTTCTGTAACTTTACTTAATACAATGTTGTTATATTCGTTACATTGTGCTTTGAGTTATTTTATTTATAAATGTGGTGGTTTGGACAACCAACCTGTTGAAATCACTACCCCAACGGTCAGTCTACTACATACTGGAACCTAATTTGTTCAGACCACTACAGTCTATTCTTAAATGAGTGTTGGCCGTACTTTTTAAATTAAGTTTTTCATTCGGAAAATGAGTATAAATGCCAGAGTACATGGACTCTTTTTAAGTAATGGTTGATGTATTTTTTTTAAATAAAATTCTTTATTGAGATGAGAATAAAAACCAGATAACCTGCCCTATTTTTAAGAGAGTTTATGATGAAATTTTTTTAATAATAATTTTTTTTAAAGAGATGACACTAAAGACCAGAAAAAATGGCCTATTTTTTAACAGTTTATGATGTACATTTAGTAATAAATTTCTTTATTCATCAGATAAAAATAAAAGCCAACAAACAGAAATATGATGAACTTTTTTAAATAATTTTTTTATTCAATCAGTGAGAATAAAACCCAGACATCCTGACCAATTTTAAATTAGCTATATGATGTAAATTTTGTAAAATATTCTTTATTCAAAAGATAAGAATAAAAGCCAGAGAGTATGACCTACTTTTTAAGAGAGTGTATAATGTACAAGACAAAATAGACTAATTCTTAATAATGTGTATCTTTATTTGAGTAGTTAGAAAAAACACAGATAAAATGGCCCTAATATTTAAGAAAGTGTTTTATGTACTTTTTTAATAAAATTCTTATTTTAAGAGACAATAATAAAACCAGTGAATATGGGGTATTTTTAAATGATTGTATGATGTACATTTTTAATAAAATTCTTATTTTAAGAGATGAGAATAAAACCAATGAATATAGCCTATTTTTTAAATGATTGCACGATGTACTTTTTTAATAAAATTCTTTTTTTAAGTGACGAGAATAAAACTAGTGAATATGGCATATTTTTAAATGATTGTATGATGTACATTTTTAATAAAATTCTTATTTTAAAAGACAATAATAAAACCAGTGAATATAGCCTATTTTTTAAATAATTGCATGATGTGCTTTTTTAGTAAAATTCTTTTAAGTGATGAGAATAAAACCAGTGAATATGGCGTATTTTTTAAATGATTGTATGATGTACATTTTTAATAAAATTCTTATTTTAAGAGATGAGAATAAAACCAATGAATATAGCCTATTTTTTAAATGATTGCACGATGTACTTTTTTAATAAAATTCTTTTTTTAAGTGACGAGAATAAAACTAGTGAATATGGCATATTTTTAAATGATTGTATGATGTACATTTTTAATAAAATTCTTATTTTAAAAGACAAGAATAAAACCAGTGAATATAGCCTATTTTTTAAATAATTGCATGATGTACTTTTTTAGTAAAATTCTTTTAAGTGATGAGAATAAAACCAGTAAATATGGCGTATTTTTTAAATGATTGTATGATGTACATTTTTAATAAAATTCTTCTTTTAAAAAACAAGAATAAAACCAGTGAATATAGCCTATTTTTTAAATAATTGCATGATATACATTTTTAATAAAATTCTTATTTTAAAAGACAAGAATAAAACCAGTGAATATAGCCTATTTTTTAAATGATTGTATGATGTACATTTTCAATAAAATTCTTATTTTAAGAGATGAGAATAAAACCAGTGAATATGGCATATTTTTTAAATGATTGTATGATGTACTTTTTAATAAAATTCTTATTTTAAGAGATGAGAATAAAACCAGTGAATATGGCCTATTTTTTAAATGATTGTATGATGTACATTTTTAATAAAATTCTTATTTTAAGAGGTGAGAATAAAACCAGTGAATATGGCCTATTTTTTAAATGATTGTATGATGTACTTTCTAATAAAATTCTTATTTTAAGAGATGAGAATAAAACAGTGAATATGGCATATTTTTTAAATGATTGTATGATGTACATTTTTAATAAAATTCTTATTTTAAGAGATGAGAATTAAACCAGTGAATATGGCCTATTTTTTAAATGATTGTATGATGTACTTTTTAATAAAATTCTTATTTTAAGAGATGAGAATAAAACCAGTGAATATGGCCTATTTTTTAAATGATTGTATGATGTACTTTCTAATAAAATTCTTATTTTAAGAGATGAGAATAAAACAGTGAATATGGCATATTTTTTAAATGATTGTATGATGTACATTTTTAATAAAATTCTTATTTTAAGAGATGAGAATTAAACCAGTGAATATGGCCTATTTTTTAAATGATTGTATGATGTACTTTTTAATAAAATTCTTATTTTAAGAGATGAGAATAAAACCAGTGAATATGGCCTATTTTTTAAATGATTGTATGATGTACTTTTTAATAAAATTCTTATTTTAAGAGATGAGAATAAAACCAGTGAATATGGCCTATTTTTTAAATGATTGTATGATGTACATTTTTAATCAAATTCTTTTATTCAATAAATATATATATATATATATATATATATATATATATATAAATCTACCATTCGCCTGTGTATTGAATACTGCTGCCACAACTGGTCAGGTGCCCCTGCTATTCATCTTGAGGTTCTTGACAAAATCTAATGGAGAATCTGTAATATGATTGATACCAACTTGGCAGCTCAGCTGCAGTCACTGTTTCACCAGTGTGAAATGGCTTCCCTGTGCTTCTTCTATAAATACTTTCACAGCTTCTGCTCCAATGATCTTAGATCACTGGTGCCCCCTGGGTATGAATTTACATGAGCTAAAAGATTAGCAACTAGGTTTCACCCTTTTACAGTGAAACTGATAAAATGTAACCGCAATTTCTACTCTAACAGCTTCTTTTCACGCACATCCCACCTGTGGAACTCCCTTCCACATACTTGCTTCCCTGACAGCTACAATCTTCAGGAATTTAAATGTAAGGTCAATAGACATCTCTTATCTCACTAATTCACCTCCAACTCTCAAGCTCTTATTTTTCTATCTACTCCACCCCCATTCTCGGTATTCTCATCCATCTATTACCTTCCTCCTGACATTTCTTATAACTAACCCCTCTTTCTCATCACTTTCCCCTATATAACCCCCTGCGCAACAGTGGCAGTAGAACGCCTTGCTTGGGGAGAAATGAATGCCAGTGTACATGATGTATTAATTAAGAAAAGTGTTTGATGTAATAATAAAGGCTACGTCTAATATACACAACATGAAGAATTTTCCGTCAATTTCGTCAATAAAAAATTTTCCATCAATAAAAAGAATTTTATTAAAAAAGCGCATCATGCAATGTGCGTGGTGGTCCAGTGGATATCGGCGCGGAACAAGAAATCAGATAGCCGAGTTCGAATTCCAGTTGAATTCATTGCATTCACTTATGTGCAAATACCCTTGGGAAACGTATTAATCCGTCTCTTCTGTCCAGTTATGGGTTAAATAACAGGACAGATTGGGTTCTATAGCCTTGGTTGGCAACCAGTCTACCACAGAAAGCAATGGCAACCTACGGCAGGATAATCTTCTACCCAGTCAGTCATGTCTTTTTCGAGACATGATCGCCCAAGTGTGTTTCACGTATGGTACTTAACTGACTGACTGTTTAATGTAATTTTTTTTTAAAATTCTTCATTAAAGAGGCTATTGCAAGCATGATGAACATAACATATTTTTATGATAGTGTATGATGTAATTTTACTCATAAAATTCTTTATGAGAGATGAGAACAGAAGCCGAATGACATGAGCTATTTTAAGGAGAATGTATGACATATTGTCGTGTCAGTATTATTTATTCATCAGATAAGAAAGAAAATCAGAGAACATAGTCTATTTTTAAGATAATGTATAGTGTATTTTATTTTAATAAATTTCTATATTCAAGAGATGAGGAGAAAATCCAACATAGTATAGTTTTAAGATAATGTATAGTGTATTTTATCTTAATAAATTTCTATATTCAAGAGGTGAGGAGAAATCCAACATAGCATAGCTTTAAGATAATGTATAGTGTATTTTATTTTAATAAATTTCTATATTCAAGAGGTGAGGAGAAATCCAACATAGTATAGTTTTAAGATAATGTATAGTGTATTTTATTTTAATAATTTTCTATATTCAAGAGGTGAGGAGAAAATCCAACAGTATAGCTTTAAGATAAAGTATAGTGTATTTTATTTTAATAAATTTCTATATTCAAGAGATGAGGAGAAAATCCAACAAACATAGTATAGTTTTGAAGTGTATGTACAATGTGCCTTTATTTTGACAAAATTCATTTAAAGACGACAGTAGTTGTGACATTTTTAAAAATCTAATTTTTTATTTCTGTGAAAAAAAAAAGCCAGTGAACATTATTTATTTACAAAAAATCTAAGGTGTGTTTATTTTCTTTAAATTCATTATCAAATTAATGAGTTGAAAAGGCAGAGAGCTTAGTTTCTTTGTGATGAAAATTTTGGCTATGCCATTCATTATTGATTTTATTACACAAATGAAGACAGAAAAAATTGACGGAAAATTCTTCATGTTGTGTATATTAGACGTAGCCGTTATTATTCAATTAATGTGAAGGAAAAGCAAATTTTATACTTTGATCATGAAGAGGATATTAGATATTGTGTTTGTCATAATTGTTTTCCATGTCTGCAGATACCTGCTGCCTTCTCTTCTATCACTGCTACTATGAGTTACAACTATGACATTATACAAATCTATGACGTTATACCGCTCTATGTTTTACAAAGCCGTGTCTATAAAGGCTTGAACTTCTATATTTTTTTATAGCAAATGAATCAAACATATCTCCTTTTATATTGCAAATCAATATTGAAATTTTTATTTCAGATTTTTTACTGTTTGCTTCTATTTTTTTTTTTGCTATTTTATTGATATACTAGCAGTATAGCCCGGCATTGCTCAGGTGTAATGAAAGCTTTAAGTTTTTTTCATTATAAACTGAATTTTGAAGGCTAAATAAATCCTCTGAGTAAATGGTATCATGGCTGAGACTAAGAACTACAATTATACCTACTTAGAGCCAAAAAAACTGAAGCAAAACCTAAAATAAAAGGGCTGAAAAAATACGGACATACAGGCAGATAAACAGATAAACAGACACGCACACAAACATCTTGCCGTTTATATATATATATATTACAAGCAGCATAGCCCAGCGTTGCTCGGGTGTAATGAAAGCTTTAAAACTAATCGATGGTCCTGGAGCTCAGACTCTTTGGACATTGGCACAAAAGACTAAAAAGCAATAGTTATTTCCAGTTAAAGCAAAACCATAGACTGAAAGAAAAATGAATGGATGTAAGTCAAATTTTAATTTCCTGGTATCGATATCAAATAAGTTTTTTTCATTATAAACTGAATTTTGAAAGCTAAATAAGTCCTCTGATGTGCAGGGGGCTACATAAGAGTAAAAGATTAGATAGGAGGAGAGTAAAAGAGAAAGACAAACTAGTTACAGGGTGTGTCAGAGAAAGAAGCAAGAGAAGGCTGGGAATAAAAGGTGTGATGACAGCTACAAAGGTAGAGAGAAAGGAAAAGACATACAGGGTGATGTAGAAAGAACTAGAGTCAAGGAGATAAAAGATGGGTAGATAAAAGATTGACATTGCATTTAAATTCCTGGAGGTCAGGAAATCAAGAATATGGAAAGGAGTTCTACAAGCGGGAAGTGCAAAAAAAGAAGCTGCTGAAGTAGAATTGTCGGTTGCATTTGATTCATCTAACTGTGAATGGGTGGAACCCAGTGGCCAATCTGTTTGTCCGAGTAAACTCCTGTGGCAGGGGCACTCGTGACTTAAGTTCATCAGAGCAGAAGCCATGAAAATATTTAAAGAACAGACAGAGGGAAGCCATATCTCGTCGGTGAGAAAGCGGCTGGAGTCAAGCTGCCAAGTCGGTACCTATCAAATTACTGATTCTCCTTTGGAGCCTATCGAGAACACTGGATGAACAGCGGGGTCACCTGACCATATATAACAGCAGTATTCCATGCATGGACAGATGGTTGATTTGTATATCTGCAAGATGGATTCAGGTGTAAAAAATCTCCTGGCTGACACAGTGACCCAACCTTCCTAGCAGTAGATTTAGCTATTGACCCAATGTAATGATTCCACTTGAGATCGGAAGATATGGTAAGGCTGAGGAGGTTCAGTGGCAATAAATATGAAAAATAGTATGAAATACATAATTTCTTTTAAAACACTTGGGTGGCCTAATAATTATGGTCGGTAGTGTATATATATATATATATATATATATATACACTACTGACCATAATTATTAGGCCACCCAAGTGGCCTAATAATTACATATATATATATATATATATATATATATATATATATATATATATATATACACTGCTTTTTTAACTGTAGAAAGGCAAGGGCAATGACTCCATCATTTATCCCAAATATGCATGGCAATTGATAATTAAACAGGAGAGTCATGTTTACCTACAAAATGAATGAGGCATTGAACTGGGATCCCTTGCCTTGCATGGCAGCCAGTATAGAAGAAGAACAACTTTCATATATATAGGAAAAACTACTAAAAAGTTGTAAGTTTAAAAATGTATTTTTTGACAGTATTTGTTTATTTCTATTATTATATTTTATATTTCAGACCGTCCTCAGTCCTTCATCAGAAACAAATTATTTTAAAATTTAAATTAGAAATGTATAATTTAAATTTAAATTTAAATTAGAAATGTATAAAAAGAGAGATTTTGAGAGCACCAGTCACTTCTTGCTGTCATTTTACTATTATATAAACACAGACCATGAAATCTTAACTTGATTTCATTTCAAATAAAATCTACTATTATTACCTCTGCTTTTCTAAAGAGAATGTTGAGTTCTTTGAAGCAAGGCAAGATTTTTATGTTAACCATTTCATCTTTAAGAATGTGTGGGTAGTAGCATAACAGATAAGGTGCAGAAAGTGAAACAGGAGAGTTGAGTTCAAATTCCAGATTGGACAATTGTGTTCACGTTTGTGCAAATACCAGTGAGAAAGAATTTAGTCTCTTTCTTCACTTCCAGCTATGAGTGTAAACTGTGTTGGTTTTTGTTGTAACCAATGTAAGATAAGGAAAACACTGCTTTTTTAACTGTAGAAAGGCAAGGGCAATGACTCCATCATTTATCCCAAATATGCATGGCAATTGATAATTAAACAGGAGAGTCATGTTTACCTACAAAATGAATGAGGCATTGAACTGGGATCCCTTGCCTTGCATGGCAGCCAGTATAGAAGAAGAACAACTTTGAATTTTAAACTGTAAAGAAGTTAATTGAAATAACACTATTTTTGTCAAGTGATTGATTCATTCATTTTCTACAGCTTATCAATCATCTGCAGGTTATTTAAAACTAAGAAATATTTTTAAATTCCAAAAATATTTTTTGAGATAATGATAAGTTAGTGACAATTCTTACTAATTAAGCCATAGCTGGGGGGGAATAAGAAGTGAATTCATACTTTTTTCTCAACCAAAAGTAGAAGTTTCTGTGTTTTATAAGAACTTTTTTTTCCCCAAAGGTATGTTCTAGTCTTTAGTTTTCTCTGAATGATCAAATATTTTAAATGGTGATGTCAATATTTTATATGGTGATGTTAATATTTTATATGGTGATGTTAATATTTTAGATGGCGATGTTAATATTTTATATGGTGATGTTAATTTCCAACCAACAAACACTTTGATGTAAATGATGTGGGTTGTATTGTAGAATCTTATCAGTATATTTGTAATATTATCTGTTATTAGCTATAAAATAAAGTTTTGGGATGTTTAAATATGTGTATATGTAATTGTATTATAAATGGGGTATATTTCTTATAAGTCAATATTTCTTATAAGTCAATATTTTTTATAAGTCAATATTTCTTATAAGTCAATATTTCCTATAAGTCAATATTTCTTATAAGTCAATATTTCTTATAAGTCAATCCTATCACACATAGTAATTCATAATTCTGAATAATACCTGAAAATCTTAGATTAACTTTTTAATTTGTCACCCATAGTAATAAATTTCCTTTTTTTTCTGAAAAATATGTTTTTTTTTCTAATCCATGTACAACATTTGCCTGTCAAGACACTCACAGACTTTCTTTCATCTCCTTTGTCAAACTGTTGCGATTTTCGAGTTTTCTTTGCACTTAAAACACTTCCAGTAGTAATGAACACCTTTTGAATGGTTTGAACACTGTTTCTGGAACTTCTCAGTAGCCTGGCTATCCCCCAAGTCATCTTCCATTTCAAAAAATACTTTTGTGATTTTCCAGTTTTCTTTCCACTTAAAACACTTAACACCTTTTGAATGGATTGAACATTGTTTCTGGAACTTCTCAGTTGCCTGGCTATCTCTCAAAGTCATGACCTTTGTTTCAGTAGATATTTACATAAGAATTCTAGTGTTGAAAAGTGAGCTAATGTTCAGCTACAATGACTTGCCAGGTCACTTTGTATTCATGTTCATAAAATGGAACAATTCCTTTTTTGGAATATACATAATATGATGACTTTATTACCTCAGATCTTGCATTAGCCCAATTGTTTTGAATGGCCTTTTTTTTTAACTTCAAGCTGTTTTTCCTGCTCTATGCCATTCAAATTGTTTTTTCATCATACATAGTGTAAATCTCATTGTTATGATTACATTCACACCTCACTTGTCTGACTGTTAATTATGGATTGTCTACCAAGATTTACAATCATTCTTTTATCTCTCTTATCTTAAATTTGTGGTTTTCTTTGGCCTCAAAACACTTCCACTTCTAGTGAAGATCTTTTGAATAGTTTGAACACTGTTTCTGGAAATTCTCAATTTCTTCTTCTTCTATGTGCCTTGTCCCTTCAGGACATAGGCGATCATGGCCTTCCACTTTTCCCTATCCCTAGTGGCTCTGACCATGCCTTCTCCTGTTACACCATGCAATCCTCGTTCTGTCATCCACTAGCTCAAGCCTATAAATCTAGAATATATATGTATAGAAACTAGCATGACCCCAAAATGGGGGTTCAGTTTATATATTGATTATAAAATAGAATTGATCCCTCATTTCATACCCACATTGTAATTTCTTATAAACAGTTGGCATATATATTTTTCTTCTATGGTCCTTGTCCCTTGAGGATGTAGGCGATCATGGCCTTCCACTTTTCCCTATCCTTGGTGGCTCTGAGCACACCTTTTCCTATTACACCATGCAATCCTCGATCTGTCATCCACCTGATTAGGTCCTTCAAATATGTTATCCGTTGCTTTCCCCTGTCTCTTTTTCCCTCGGTCTGGCCTGTTAGTATCAGATTCTCCAAGCTCTCCTTCCTCATTGCATGTCCCAAGAACTTTAGCTGACTCTTCCTGATGCTCAGTATTAATTTCCTTTTTGTTTCCATCATTTCCAAGACCTCATCATTGTTCACATGCTCGATCCATGATATTTGCATCATCCTTCTGTAGAACCACATATCAGTTGCTTCAAGTTTTTCTTTCATCTTTGATGGTATTGTCCAGCATTCACTGCCAAATTGAAGGACAGACAGCATGTAGCAATCCAGTACTCTCTTTCTAGTTTCTAGCGAAATTGTCCTGTTTCTTAATACTCTACTCAACTTCTGGAATGCTTCCTTCGCTATGCCAATTCACCTTTGGATCTCTGTGTCGAACTTTCCGTCTTCTGTTATAACGCTTCCCAGGTATTTAAATTTTTGTACCTGCTTGATTCTGGTATCCTTGAACTCTATTTGGTGTCATTCTGAATGGGCGTGCCTCTTCGTCCTACAGCACGAATGCTGGTGTCCCACAAGGCTCTATCCTGGGCCCAACGCTCTTCCTTATTTTCATCAACGACCTCCCAGATGAGATCAAGTCCCAAGTAGGCATCTACGCAGATGACACTCCAATATACTCCCGCTCCAGTAAGAAACCTGTCGTGGCGGACAGACATAATCTTGCTGCTGACCTTGAGCGGGATCTACACTCTGTGGTGAACTGGGGCAAGAAGTGGCTTGTCAACTTCAATTCCTCTAAGACCAAGCTGTTGTCTGTCAACCATTACAGGCAACCTCTTCTGCCTCCCATAAGCATGGACCAGATGATTCTCCCGGAGAGTAATACACTACACCTCCTCGGACTTACCCTGTCCTCAGACCTCAAATGGAAGCACTATATTGAATCCATAGCAAAATCTACTGCTAAGAAGATTGGGTCACTATGTCGATCCAGGATGTTTTTTCCACCTGAATCCATCCTGCATATATACAAGTCAACCATCCGTCTGTGCATGGAGTACTGCTGCCATTTATGGTCAGGTGCCCCTGCCATTCTCCTCAGCGTTCTTGACAAGCTCCAAAGGAGAGTCTGTAATGTGATAGGTACTGATCTGGCGACTCGACTGTAGCCACTTTCCCATCATCAAAATGTGGCCTCCCTCTGTCACTTCTATAAATACTTTCATGGCTTCTGCTCGGATGAGCTTAAGTCACTGATGCCTCCTTAACAGGTGTTTACCTGTGCAACCAGACTGGCAACTGGGTCCCACCCATTCACAGTCAGGTTAGCCAAACGCAGACGACAATTCTACTCCTGCAGCTTCCTCTCTCGCACTTCCCGCCTGTGGAACTCACTCCCGTATTCTTGCTTTCCTGACGGCTACGACCTCCAGAAATTTAAAAGCAAAGTTAATACTCACCTACTAACCACTGGACTCTAGCTCTCTCCCCTCCCCTGTATAATCTTCACTTTCTCTCCGCCCATGTATCTGTCATTGCACCTGCTTTCTCAGCTTTCTATTGCTCCTTTCTAACTAGCTTGTACTCCTCACTCTTTTCTAATTAATCTTTCTACATTTATGTAACCCCCTGCACATCAGTGGCGTTTCTGCCTTGCTCGGGGTGAAATGATTAAAAAAAAAAAAAAAAAATTTGGGGCTGCCCTTTTTACTGATGACCATACATTCGGTTTTCGTGCAGTTTATTTGTAGTCCTTTCTTGTTACTTTCTTCTGCTACCTTCTGTAAGAGGTATTGTTTCTGTGTCTGCTATCAGCACTGTATCATCTGCATACCTTAGGTTGTTTAAATTATTGCCCCCGATTATGAATCCAGGCATAACTTCTAGGGTCCTCAAAATATTCTTGCTGTACAAGATGACAACCTTTACTTTTGTTTCAACATAAATTTTAGTGAAGATTTGAGCTCAGCTAGAATGATTTGCTAATTCTCTTTATATTAATGTTAATAAAATGGAATCATTCCAACTTAGAAATTTATATTTTATCATGACTTTATCATGTCAGTCGTTTCATTAACCAAATAGTTTTGCATGACCTTTCTTTAAGGCTGAAAACTGCTTAAAGCAGTTAACCCTCTGTTACATGACATCTACAAATATGCAACAACTTATTTTTTAATCCCCAAGGTTCCCAGACATTAATGATAAGTCTAAACAATCTGTTCTTCTGAATAAAATAATGATGTTGAATCATCTGATGTGCATTGGCCCAGATCTTTAGCATGCGATTGTAGAATATTTTGTCAATGCCTAAACAAATAATTCTTTTGATAAAATAAAATGTGCATTTATTCTAAAACCCTAGGAAATTTTGGCAGTGTCTGTCTGCTTTTTATGGATACGTGTGCAGTTTAACAGATTACAGCTTAAGTTTCAGTTCAGGTTGGTTTTAATATGTTCAATATTAAGCAAATACTTGAGAGAACGGTATGAATCTATCACTTCTACTGGTTATATAGCCAGACTGGATTCTATAGCTTTGGTTGGCAGGTACTGGTTCCAAAGGTTGAGACTTGTGGTTCTAATGAATGGAATGCATCAGAACATACAGTACTGTGCAAAAGTATTAGGACAAGAACTATGTTATCTTTTATGAGGCATATTGACAGAAAAGAAACAATTTAATTAAAGTAATTTTATTTGATTTACTCAAACAAAAGCTTTAAAAAGAAAAATATACTTGTTACAAAATAAATTTGATATTTAGTATAATAGCCTTTCACTTTGAATTAATAAAATAATTGCGACAATTTAACAATTGCACCTAGTATATATATATATATATATATATATATATATATATATATACAGAACTGTGCAAAAGTATTAGGACAAGAACTATTGTATCATTTATGAGGCATAGTGACAGTAAATAAACAATTTAATTAATATAATTTTATTTGACTTACCCAACAAATGCTTTAACAAGAAAAAATATTTGTTACAAAATAAATTTAATATTTAGTATAAAAGCCTTTTGCTTTGAAATAATAAAATAATTGCGACAATTTACCAATCACACGTATATAAATGCCAGAGAATTCAAGATATAAAAAAACCTTGAGTCCTCTTCACTTGGAAATATATATATATATATATATATATATATATATATACAGTACTGTGCAAAAGTATTAGGACAAGAATTATTTTATCTTTTATGGGACATCTTGACAGAAAATAAACAATTTAATTTGGTTTTTTTTTTAATCGTGTCACCCCAAGCAAGGAATTCCACTGTCACTGTAGTGCAGGGGGTTACATAGAGCAATTGCGTAAAGGAAATGTCAGAAGGAGTGTGATAGACGACTTAGGATGTACATAGGGAGAGAGTTGGAGAGAGTGGGTGTGAGTTAGTGTGTTAGGAGGTGTCTATTGACCCTACATTTAAACTCCTGGAGGTTGTAGCCATCGGGGAAGCAAGCATGCGGTAGGGAATTCCACAGGTGGGAAATGCGAGGAAAGAAGCTGTTGGAGTAGAAATTGCGGTTACATTTCATCGGTTTCACTGTAAAAGGGTGGGACCTAGTTGCCAATCTAGTATCTCATGCAAACTCACACCTGGGGGCACCAGTGATTTAAGTTCATTTTTTATATATATATATATATATATATATATATATATAGTACTGTGCAAAATATTAAGACAAGAACTATTTTATTTTTTTATGAGGTATATTGACAGAAAATAAACAATTTAATCAAAGTAATTTTATTTGATTTATTCAACAAATGCTTTAACAAGAAAAAATACTTGTTACAAAATAAATTTAATATTTAGTATAATAGCCTTTTGCTTGGATCACAGCTTTTATTCTGTCAGGCATTGACATTGCAAGCTTCTTCAATTTATCTAACGGTGTCTCTTGCCAAGCAGCTTGTATTTCTTCCTGTGTGTCTTGCGAAGTAACATTAAATTTATCATTTTTTTATCCAAAATATACCATAGATGTTCAGTAGAGTAGTTTCAAAATAAGAGACTGGGAGAGATAGCAAAAAGATAGGAAATAGTGAAGACCCTATGCCGTGAAGGGACACGACAGATAGTGGATAAAAGAAGAACTTATTTCTTGATGATTGTTTAACGAAGATGATTTGATTTCAGATGATACGCTTTTAAGAGAAGATTTATTGGAAATCTTGCCAGCCGTCGACGAGGTGAATGCGATAAGCGAAGAACTTAACATTAAAAAGAAGTTTTCCATAACAATCTTGCATCCGATGTCCTGCGAAGATTTTGATAACAAAAGCCAAGTGAGTTCTTTTTAGTATTTATTTGTGACAGTTTGTGTTTCATTTTTGAGAATTAGAGCTTTAATTTATTTTCTAAGAATAGAGCTCTAAAAATACATGTCATGGTTTAATTACTTTTCATATACTTAAAAATATTTGAAGTTGTTTGAAAAGCTTTGCTCTATATTTAAGTTAAAGTTATTTAAAGCCCGCATAATGTAAATAGTGTAGTTACTACATCGTCTCTGAAATACAGTACTGTTCAAAAGTATTAGAACAATAACTATTTTATCTTTTATGAGGCATGTTGACAGGAAAAAACAATTTAATTAAAAAAATTTTATTTGATTTAATCAACAAATGCTTTAACAAGAAAAAATTACTTGTTAGAAAATAAATTTAATATTTAGTATAATAGCCTTTCACTTTGAAATAATAAAATGATTGCGACAATTTACTAATCACACCTAGTATATATATATATATATATATATATATACATTACTGTGCAAAAGTATTAGGACAAGAGCTAGTTTATTTATAATTGCGACAATTTACTCATCGCACCTAATATATATATATATATATATATATATATATATAGTACTGCGCAAAAGTATTAGAACAATAACTATTTTATCTTTTATGAGGCATGTTGACAGAAAAAAACAATTTAATTAAAAAAATTTTATTTGATTTACTCAACAAATGCTTTAACAAGAAAAAATTACTTGTTAGAAAATAAATTTAATATTTAGTATAATAGCCTTTCACTTTGAAATAATAAAATAATTGCGACAATTTACTAACCGCACCTAATATATATATATATATATATATATATATATATATATATATATATTGTTTATTTTTATTATTCTATTTTATATTTCAGACCGTCCTTGGTCCTTCATCAGAAACTCGTTGTAAACGTTTAGTGATGGATGTGCGTTGTGGTGCAGTGGATATCGGCTCAGAAAGAGAAATCAGTGAGCTGAGTTCAAATTCCAGTTGAACACCCTGCATTTCTTTAAGCACTGTTACCCTTGTGAAAGGTATTAATCCATCCCTTCCCTCCAGTTATGTGTTAAATAACAAGGGTAGGATTTGGGGACCCTGCTCTTAAAAAAACAAATCCCAATGAATCTTGATACTCGAAAACAAAAAAGTATTACTAGACACAAAACTTATATAAAAACAACAATAAATTGTTGAAAGAAAAAAGGTATTACCAGCAATAAATAAATAAAAATTTAGTTGGCATTAAATGACCCGCCGAGGTTGATATGCCATAAAAACAAAACAACCAACCAAACAACACTTCCTTGGAGTAACATCCATCGCAGATAATGGTTGTAGGACAACTGATCGATGGTTGAGAGAATAGTGTCTGAGCATGACGCAAGTATGGACGAGACAATATTTTTCAAGACCAAACAGATTTCACACCATGTTAAATGACGTAATCTGAGGAAAAAAACAGAAATTAAATGCACCCTGTCATTCCAGTGGGTCTAAATCTGACCTTATAGTGAAAGAAAGGAAATTAAAACAGTTATTTTAATTAATTTGCACAAAGGTGTAGGTCGAAAGGTATTTCTTAAGCTTTAGTAAGATGTCAGAAGGATGCAAAATTTGAACCCTCTTGCAGAAAAGGAAACTTACTTAGAATTGTATGTAAGATTGTAGCGAATCTCTGGATCCTGATTGGTCATCAAATCACAAAATTCAAAATACGTCAGAGAAACGGTTTTTCCACAGCTAAAGAAAAATTCATTCTGGGAGCCACCCCACATGATTGGGTCAATATTTAAGGATGCTCTCTAACCGGTCACGTCGGTCAGTCAGGGGAGACGGTTTTGCTGACACACATCTAACATGTAACAACAACTTCAAATCGACCCGGAGACAAGGTCAGGTTGCACCTTGTTCTCTTTCTCCTTATCTATTTCAACAATTACTACTAGAACATTTTGTATGAACTCTTGATACCTTAACTTTCTCAATAAACATTAACTTCTATAGCTTATGTTATTCCTCCTTTCAATTATAACATTCAAAATGTATATTTTATTATTCCACTCTTCTACACTAATCCATACATTCCAACTGATAAACCAAACTTCTGATGATGAAAACCTTCTGATGTTAATTCTGCATAAATCCTGTAAGCTGTAGGGATTTCGGTTAAGTATGACACAAGGCCAAATCAAAGAAACATTAACCCGCACCCCTATGCTACATGATAATCTCAATAAGCACTGTCCTATGACATTTGCCTAAATGAATATTTTACAACACCATGTTGGATTGGGAAGTAAATGGCATTTTTTCTGTGTAAAAAAACAAAAAAAAAACAAAATATTTTTAAATGTTAATTAGGTATTTAATTGGAATAAGCATTTTCAGTAGATATTTGAAATTATTTTATGGTTAGATAGAACTAGTTAAAAAAAATACTTTCACTATATGAAACTACATAAAAAGCAAGCTCTTTATAATATTTATGTCTTTTTCTTTCTCTCTTTTCTTTCTCTGCCCCTGACATTGACCCTGCTATCCAAAGCCCAGTAGACAGTAGCGGACAGATTGATGTATTCGCAAATAACAGAGTGTTACATCTAAATTTCTACCTTTCCTTACCTTAGCTACTTCGAAGTTGATGGGAAATAACAGGCAAAGGGAGGAGGTTGACATTGGCCTTCCTTCATCTGAATAAAAGGAAATCCGTCTGTTTTGCATTCTGAGTTCTTCTTTGCATTTTCTTTTAAAAGAAACAAAAACATTTTTTTATTTGCTCATTGTGTATGACACCAGTAGAAATTGGTAACCAATACCAGAAATAAGTAGAAATTGGTAACCAATACCAGAAATTACATGGCGACAAGTCTTCTTAATACACTGTCACTACCACAACCACCTGCATCTAGCAGCAAGAGAGGGTGTGAGGAGCATTGAATCACCTCTTAATTGCTGTTGTCTCCAGGAGTGGTAGCACCTGTTAGGGTCCCAGCTATGGGCAAATAGCTTATTCCCAAACTGGGATCAAAATACAATGAAAATATAGAAATGCTTTTTATATAAATATATAGCTATATTGAAGGAAAAATATTAACAATACATTTTTGAAGGAAAAAAAATTATTGCCGTAATAAGTTTTTGAAAGAAAAAAAAAACTACCAGCATTAAATAACCTACAGAGGTGTTGATATGCCATTAAACAAAACTCAAACTCAAACTCAAAACCACCACCATTATCATCAAAAAATAATTGACATAACACTTCCAATAATTTTTACAACCCTTAGAGAAGAGGGTGATTTAAAAAAAGAAAAAGAAAATAAGGGATAGTAATTATAAGTGTTTAACAATATTTTGACAGTAAGTCTACCTTCTTCAGGTCATATTTAAAAATGGTATACAAGTATGAAATGTTTCTGTATGTGCATGCAGTATATATAATATAACTTGAAGACAACCGACATACTGTCAAAATATTGTTAAGCTTTTTCTTTTCCGAGACAAAGACATAAGAAACAATATTCAGAAGTTTCAAGGTTGCAGTTCTTACAGTAGTGCAGAAAATCGATAATATATATATAAAAGCTTTCATTACACCTGAGCAATGCCGAGCTATACTACTAGTATATATATATATATATATATCTTTATATATATATATATATATATATATATATATATATTTCTGTACTATTTTTAGTATTTATTGCCATAAATGTATGTGTATTATTATTATGCAAAGGCTGTGCTGTCAAAAATGAGGTCAAAATATTTATATCGATATGCCACCTAAAATGATGGCAACATATATATTGATGAATCTACTATCAAGTACAAAAGTGTTTAACAATATTTTAACAATATTTTGACAGTAAGTCTACCTTCTTCAGGTCATATTTAAAAATGGTATACAAGTATGAAATGTTTCTGTATGTGCATGCAGTATATATAATATAACTTGAAGACAACCGACATACTGTCAAAATATTGTTAAGCTTTTTCTTTTCCGAGACAAAGACATAAGAAACAATATTCAGAAGTTTCAAGGTTGCAGTTCTTACAGTAGTGCAGAAAATCGATAATATATATATAAAAGCTTTCATTACACCTGAGCAATGCCGAGCTATACTACTAGTATATATATATATATATATATATATCTTTATATATATATATATATATATATATATATTTCTGTACTATTTTTAGTATTTATTGCCATAAATGTATGTGTATTATTATTATGCAAAGGCTGTGCTGTCAAAAATGAGGTCAAAATATTTATATCGATATGCCGCCTAAAATGATGGCAACATATATATTGATGAATCTACTATCAAGTATCTTACATTAATATGTAAGAAAAAGAACAAAATAATCCAAATCCCCTGAGTGTGACAGTAGAGAAATATATATATATATATATATATATATATATATATATATATATATAGCAGTATAGCCTGGCATTGCTCGGGTGTAATGAAAGCTTTTATATATATATTATCGATTTTCTGCACTATTGTAATAACTGCAACCTTGAAACATCTGAATATTGTTTCTTATGTCTTTGTCTATGAGTGTATCAAATTTGATTAAAATCAGACCACTCCTTCTATAACCCAATTTTTTCGATAACTGATTTTCGATATTTATTGGGGGTACAAAACACAAAACCTAGCTAAGAACACTTGCAGATGCTTATAGTACAATTATGTAAATTTTCAAGAAAATCGGTTCAGCCATTTTAGAGTCTATAGGTAATGGATACACACACACACATACACACACACAGAGACAAAGTTCCATTTATAAATGAGTTTAGATATGTTTATTTGTGTGTGTGTGTATATATATATATATATATATATATATATATATATATATATATATAGTCATCCGCAGACAGATCTGTTTCGCTGTATCACACCTCATCAATACGGTTAGACATCCGGTTGCTTTTAACCCAGGATCGAAACCCAACCATATTGGCGTCAGTCAGCAATTCTACATCTGAGCTATGGGTGCTCAGTAAAAGGAGGCAGACTTTTAGCATATATTAAACATGTTGTATTAAGCGATAGAGACAACTTAGTCATGGAGATTTTCTTTTGTATTTTCTCATATTTTCTTATGAGGCTTTTTATTTCTGAATTATATTTATACTAAATATTGTCCATAGGTTAACCTAGTACTTTTGAAAGTCATCATTCATCATCAGGGTCAAATTTATAGATTTTACAGTTTCAAACATCAGCAATTGCCTTGTAGTAGAAAACGTGTTACAACATTTTGAAGAACTAAATAAACATTAAGAAAATTTTTTAAAATTCCAAGGAAAGTAATAATGTAATTACATGCAAGCATGAAAATATGTGAACGTATAGAGGCATAAATTATCAGAAGATATTGAATATTTAGGCTTGCTAAAGATTTTATATATATATATATAGAATATTAATATACTTTGTATTGAGCACTTTTTTAAGAATAATGTTTCTTTGGATACGGAATATTATTCCATCCATATCTACCCTATACTTGTATATATATATATATATATATATATATAATGGAAAAGCTACTAAAAAGTTGTAAGTTAAAAATGTATTTTTTTGACAGTATTTATTTATTTCTATTATTATTTATTTATTTCTATATTATTATATATATATTTGATATTTCAGACTGGCCTTGGCTTTTCATCAGAAACAAATGATTTTAAAATTTAAACTCGGAAAAAAATCATTTGTTTCTGATGAAAGGCCGAGGCCGGTCTGAAATATCAAGTATATATATATATAATAATAGAAATAAATAAATACTGTCAAATATACATTTTTAACTTACAACTTTTTAGTAGATTTTCCTATACATATTAAAACAGTATACGTGGATTATCATTATGCTATATATATATATATATATATATATATATATACACACAATGGTCTTTACTATAAAAGTGAGGATATATATATATATATATATATATATATATATATATATATTTCACTACTCAACGCCATAACTAGTGCAAAAATACAATAATAAGGCACTGTTAAAGAACAAAGATATTGCAAGAGCTTTAAAAACTGCTAGTAAGGTTTAATAACTGGTAGTAAAGAGAATGAACTGATTTGATGCTGTCTTGCTATTGTATCTCCCTCCTTGAGTGTAGCAAGAGGGATATATATACACTACTTGTCATAATTTTTAGGCCACCGTAGATTTTTAAAAGAAATTATGTATTTCATCCTATTTTTAGTATTTATTGCCAAATGAAAATAGAATGATTCTTGTGTTATTATTACTTTGCAAAATTTTACAACGCAAGGAAACAAAGATGAACTCGTCCGAATCACCCTCAATTTTCTTCATTCTTTGATTGATGAAACTGCGATATAGGTAATTATTAAATATTTATAAATTCATTTGATGTACATGTTATTTTGCAACATTAACTAAAGAAACATTCTATTTTCATTTACAATTATTCACTTGGCAATAAATAGTAAAAAAAAAGGATAAAATATATCATTTTTTTTTAAACACTGGGGTGACCTAATAATTATGGCCAGTAGTCTATATATATATACAAAGAAATACACAGCGATCGTTATTATAATAGGGAGGATTATTATTACTGTTCTTCTTTTATTTACCATGTCATTTCAAGATGTGAACAATTGTGGCTCTCGCCTGCTTCCTATTTTTATTAGCTTTTAGCAATGTTTGTCTTTTTGCTATCCCTCAAACTCCTTGTTAGGCAGTTTACTTTCTCTTTATATTTGTCCCTCTTGCTTTCAATATGGCATGTGAGTGTCACATTTTCCAAGCCTCCTTTCCTCATTATGTGTTCAATGAATTTCAACTGTCTCTTTCTTTTCCTCATAAAAAGTGATTTTTTTGTTATTATTTTCCCTAAAATTTCCTTGTTTCTATGCCTCATCCATGTTTATTCTCAGCAACCTTATTTAGAGGTCAAAAATCCATTTCTCCTCCATCTAGCTATGGGTTAAATAGCTGGATAGAATGGGTTGTATAGTGTTGTTTAGCTTCTAGTTTATTCCAGAAACAAATAGTAATCTTCTGCAGGAAAATTTTCTCCTTAGTCAGTCATGTCTCTTTCGAGACATGATTGCCCAAGCATGTAACACATATGGCACTTAACTGACTGATTGAAAGATTGTTACTAAATAAAAATACTACCCGTGATAACTAGTTGGTCAGTTTCAAGTTACTATTGTGATAGAGATGAAGTTAATATTTTGATGTTGCCATCAAGTAGCAAAATAACATTGTTGACAATTTATCTAACTTAGCAGTTGCTGGGTTAGATATTTAAGAAAAATCACATTATTTTGTCTTGTTTACTTTACACTTTCACAGCTTCTGCTCTGATGAACTCAGATCACCGGTGCCCCCTAAGTACGAATTTGCACAAGATACTAGATTAGCAACTAGATCCCACCCTTTTACAGTGAAACTGATAAAATGCAACCGCAACTTCTACTCCAACAGCTTCTTTTCTCGCACTTCCCCCCTGTGGAATACCCTTCTTCATACTTTCTTCCCCAACAGCTACAATCTCCAGGAGTTTAAATGTAAGGTCAATAGACACCTCCTAACACATTAACTCGCATCCATTCCCTCAAATACTCTTCCCATCTACCCAACCCTCATCCTCGGTATCCTTACCCGTCTATCACCCGTCTTCTGGCATTTCCTGTATCTAACCACTCTTTCTCATCACTTTCCCCTATGCAACCCCCTGTGCAATAGTGGCTGTAGAATGCCTTGCTTGGGGTGAAATGATTAAAACAAAACAAAAAAAAACATGAAAGCATCAATGATCATACAATAAGAAAGATACTCATGAGCTTTTCAAAGATTTTTCTTTGGTACGTTGACATTATTTTCTGCAGTAGACTGGTTGCCAATCAAGGCTATAGAACCCAATCTGTTCTGTTATTTAACCCATATACAGTGCTTCACTGTTTTCAAATTTGCAAGCCAGTGTGAAAATTTATTCTTAACCAGTAGAAAAAAGAGTTGGCTCCATTGCTGAAAAAATGACCATGGCAAATTTTGCAAACCCGTGTGAAATTTTTATTAACCAATGAAAAGAGAGTGATTTACAAACTCACAGAAAACAACAAATTGAATTTTCAATGACCAGTGTCATATTTCTTGCCACCCAGAAATGAGTTTGCATTTTAAGTGGATCACTAATTGAGTTGGCCATTTATTGATGTTTTTCAGTCAGTCAAGCAGAGGGAGACAAGAGAGCAAAGAATGGAGAGTCAACACCAGCCACCATGTAGCAAAAGACTTTTCAAATCACTGATTGGACACAACTGTCTCAGCAACACACATTCGCACTTTCTCACCTTCTTTTGCGCTGTTTTTTTTATCTTTCCTTCTTCCTCTTCCACCATCTATAACAGGAGAGCAACAAAGACAATACTACTACTTCGTTGATACACACAGTAAAACATAGTAAAACTTATCTTTTTCTGCACAAATCAAATTCCACTAAAACAAACTCTTAATTCTTTAAAGTCTTAGAAATCTTTGAAATTTTTCACAATTTAATAATTTCATACATACAAATTGATGTTACGCTGTTCAATAAATAAATTTTCATTTATTTACACAAACAAAACAGTTTTATTTTTCCAAGCCTCTGAAAACTTTAAATAGTTGGGAACTTGGGTTGTGTTTGGCACAAGGCCAATTTAATAAACATTATCGGGTTCCCTACAAACCCTATTACTGTAAGGAGGCACCAATTGAAAAGCATTATACTTTATGTGGGGATGCAAAACTTGAAGGGGACTGTGTGACAACATTTTCTGAGGAGAAAGGACAATAAAAGAAGGAGTTTCAGGAAGACAGAAGATGGCAAAAATGCCACTAAGATGTAAGGGATTACTGGGAGGGAAAGGGAATGAAAAAACTTTAGTGAGGCAAAAGGTCAATAAAAGAATAGTTTTCAGGAAAACAGAAGATGGGAATAGTGCCACTAAGATGCAAGAGATTACCAAGTGTGAAAGAGAATAAGAAGACTTAACTGAGAAGAAAGGACAATAAAAGAATGGGTTTCAGGAAGACAAAAGATGACAATTAATGTTACATTTAATTTTCTTAAGATTATAGACGATGGAGAAGTAGTAAATATAAAAGTGAGAATTGCAAGAGAAAATAACTATTTGAATAGAACGTGCAGTTGTATGTTGGTAGTTCAACAATGAAATGTTAAAATTTAGTAGCCAATCTAGAAGTATGCTTGGATTCATGTAGTTGAGACAAGAAAAGCTCATTAGAACAATGTAGACATAAATCTGGCTTAAAATCCGTGTGTCCTGTATATCAGTCAGTTGGGTGATCATGTCTCTTTTAATCCATGACAAGCTATACAGAAGTTTTTCCTGCAGTAGATTGCCATTTCTTAATGAAGTAGACTGGTTGTCAGCCAAGGTTATAGAACCCAATTTGTCCTGCTATTTAACCCATAGCTGGTGGGAGAAAAATGGATTCATACTTTTCCAAGTTGAATTTGCATGTAAGTGAATGCAACAAATTCAACAAGAATTTGAACTTGGCTCTCCAATTTTTAACTCCAAGCCTATATCCATTGTTCCACAACGCACCTCCTGTATATCGTCCTCTATATGTCCTGTCCTTTCAGGACGTAGGCAATCATGGCTTTTCACGTCTCCCTATCCCTGGTGGCTTATAGCAAGCCTTCTCCTGTTATACCACCCAAACTCGGCTCTACCATCCACTAGCTCAAGCCCATAAATCTAGAATATAAATGTATAGAAACTGACATGGACACAAAATGAGGGATCAGTTTATACATTGATTATAATATATAATTGATCCCCCATTTTATACACACATTATAATTTCTTATAAACATTTGGCATATATCTTCTTCTATGTGCACTGTCTTTTCAGGATGTAGGTGATCATGGCTTTCCACGTCTCCCTATCCCTGGTTGCTCTTAATATGTTTTCTCCTGTGACACCTCGCAACCCCCATTCCGTCATCCACCTGATCAGACTCTTCAAATAAGTTTTCCGCTGCCTTCCTCTGTCTCTTTTTCTTTCTATCTGGCCTGTCAGTATCAGATTCTCCAAGCCCTCCTTCCTCATTGCATATGTGGTAAAAAAAAATGCAGGAAACCCTCGATAAATGCACATTCAATTAACATGTTTTCAGTTAGTGCACTTAAATTTTTATGTATCAAAATTTTATTAGTGTATACTTAATACTCAGTTAGTACAGTGAAACATTCTTCAGATTAACCACAGTAACTGAAAATTAATTTTATTCTTTAGTTACACTAATCAAAGGGTTCCTGTATCATTATACTATTTGTCAACACTTACTAAGGGATTATTTCCCCTTCTTAGAAAAGTTTTAAAAACTGCCATCTTCGTTTACACCTTGTGTGTTCATTTGAGTTAAATAAAACCAGAATCGGCCATCTTCAATCACAATTTATTTAACTCAAAATTATTCAAAATGAATAAAGTATTAAGACTGGGAAAATTCAGTCTGGACCCTAATTCACCAAATACTACTAAAGAGTAGAAATTTTGGTCCTTGTTGTTTGGCAATTATTTTTACGCTATCCAGATTCATGGCGTAATGTTTGATAAATTCAGAAAAAAAAACTGTTATATATACAAAGAAGCTATACAAACACTAGAAAACATTTATGTTAAGCCAACAAAGTGTCGTCTTCTTAAAAGTTGTCAGAAACCTGATTAATCAATTGACCAATTCCTACAGGTACTGCAGGAGTTGTCTAGAGACTGCAACTACAAACCAGTAACCACAGAAGCTTACAGAGAAAAAAGCTGTTCCAGATGCATTCATCAATGGTTTGAACTTTAACCTTATTTGACAGAGGCTTCTGGAGAATAGTATATTGGTCTTGCAGAATGCTTAGAGTCAGTTTAGATCTCTCAACCATGCACAAAATTGCCATTACATTCCACGAACAGAATCCATCGACACTATCTATGAGTGCAGACACCAAAGAAGAAAGAACAACTACAGAAGACACGTTAGCTGCCAAATAATTGATTTCGTGGAAATCTATGTCATCTATGAAGCAAATGCCCTGCAAGGCAAGTTACCTGCCAGAAGTGTTCCAAAACCAGACATTTTGCAAAACTCTGTCATTTAAACGAGTCTAGTCCTTCGTCAGCTGCAACTGTCAATGCTGTCCACTTGATGTCGATCAATAACAGCCACAAACTTTCAAGTACTTATTTTGCTGCTGCTGAATCTGGATTTAAAATATTCACTAATTCATTTATGAAGGGATGCAAAATGAAAGTCCTAATTGACAGTGGAAGCATGAGCAGAAGCTTCCTAAGCCACAAAGCTGCAAAAAGACTTAAATTAAAACAATACTCAAGTTCAGGATTAGTTTGCGTGGTTGCAAGAGTACAGATCACAGACTTTGCAGGATATGGTGTAACCATTTGTGTCTTAGTGGCTTTAGTGCCTTGCAAGGAGTGATACTGATTTTAAAAGACAAAAAAATTGTATATATTTTTTAAAATACAAATAATTTATTTAACAGGAATACCCAGGTTTTCTATATTTTCATTTTATTACTGTTTGAAATTAGAATGTTCAGATTTTTACAATATGGCAAACAGAATTTCTAACATTAAAAAGAGCAGTTATGGTTGTTCAATGGCTAGAATTTCGGGCTGATAGAGAAAGAAGTTCTTGTCTTCAGGTTATTTTACTTTTTGTTTATTTATTAATGGTCATAAGCCATGTCTTGCAAACTGTTAACAGTAAGTTTATTTGGCTGACAAATTACCCAGTCAGTATCTGTATCGATGATATTGTTACGTGTTATAGGGTGTAACAAAAGAAGAAAAATGATTGACCAAAACACAGAGATAAATAACAGACAAATATTTAATTTATGAAAAACACCAAATAAAAATATGTACAAAATTTACAATTTTTTGCATTCAAAACAGAAACAGAGTTTACTACTGACAAGTATTACGGGCAAGTGTTACGAAGGAAGGTGAGTCAAATATCTTTACCCAGTTAAGCTAGCAAAGTAGTCTAAGTGCTATACTTTTTGGAAATCCTCAAATATGTATATAAAGAATAATTCTTTGTTTGGTCAATGAAAGAGTCAAAAAATATCTATTTACCCATTTAGTTCCATGAGGTTCTCTTTCGGGTTTTAGTTGGTTGTCAACTTTTAAAAGAGATTATTTCAGCTGGATATACAAATCCTGAATCAGGCCAGAGTTGATGACATCAGCAAATCCTTTTAACAACTAACTACTCCTTTCTCAAAACCTATTTTTAGGGCTAACACATAATTTGCATATTTCTAGAATAATTTCAAATTATCTAGATCTTTCCTGAATTTTCTAGAATGATCTAGAATCTTCCAAACATTCTTTTTCTAATTTATCAACTTAACTACTTCATGTATTAAAACTTTTTTGTAATAATAAGTAGGGCTCATTAGAACTCCTTACTATAACTTTAAACCTTTTTGGACATTATTAATATTATTTTCTATATATAAATGCATCCGCGTAACAATATATTGAGCAACTGTTGAACAAAATAATTAATCATCATTTATAATTTAAAATTTTTTAATCTTTTTTCTCTTCTTCTTCTTCTTCTTTTATGTGCTCTGTTTCTCCATGATGTAGGTAATCATGGCCCTCCACATCCTCCATTTCCTTGTAACACTTTTTCTTTTTGATATGTCTCCTAAATGTTCTGCCATCCACTTGCTCAAGCCCATCAAGTATGTCTCACCTTACATTCCCTGTCTCTTTTTCTTCTAATCAACCTGTGAGTATTAGATTCTCTAAGCCCTCCTTCCTCATCATGTTTCTCATTAACTCCAGCTGTCTCTTCCTGGTGTTAAGTTTCTTTTTCATTGTCATCTTCTTGTTGTTACTCACATGTTTGTTTCATAGTATCCTCAGCATCCTTCTGTAGGACCACATTTCTGTTGCTTTGAGTCTTTCTTTCATCTTTGATGAGATTTACCAGCATTTGATGCCATAAATGAAGACAGATATCACATAACAGTCCAGTACTCTTTTTTTTTTTTTTTTGCTTCAAATAAAATTTTCCTCTTTCTCAATGTTTTACTTAACTTTTTGAATGCTACCTTGGTCATACCAAAAAGCCTTTGGATCTCAGTGTCACACTTTCTATCCTCTGTTGGAACACTGCCCAGGTATTTAAATTTCTACACCTACTTGATTTTAGTATCCCCAACCTGCAGTCGGAATCTAACACTGAATTCTCCAATCACAACAATTGTCTGAAATTATATTGCATACCATTAATATAAATAAATTCTTAATAGAGAGTATTATGACAGCTCAGTGATTAGGATTTAGGACTGTTGAAGAATCCTCACCTTGTATTTATTTTAGATCAATGGATATTAACGCAAATCTTGCATGCAATTAACTATGAGTTTATCCATAACAAGTATATGCTATATTCAGTAATTGTTGAACAGAATCAATCACTCATCTCATTTATAATTAAAGAAATTTTTTATGCTTGTTTCATTGCAATTATTTTTATGACATCTTTTACTCGTTACATAAGAGTGGTTTTTAATGCCAAGTTTGGTGCGAAATGACTTAAAAAGAAAAAAAAAGATCAATTAGTTTGTAAAAGGAACATTTATCTTTATTGAATGCCAGATAAATTGAAGTTTGGTATTTGCACCCTTGTGTAAGTTAATTGAAACAACTACTTTAGCTGGCGGATGTGCGTTGTGGTATAGTGGATATCGGCTTGGAACGAGAAGCCGGGGAGCCGTGTTCGAATTCCAGTTGAATCCATTGTATTCACTTACACGCAAATACCTGTGAGAAAGATATTAATCTGTCTCTTCCTTCCAGTTATGGGTTAAATAGCAGAACAGGTTCTATAGCCTTGGTCGGCAACCAGTCTACCGCAGAAAGCAATGGCAACCTAGTGCAGGATAATGTTGTGCCCAGTCAGTCATGTCTCTTTCGACATATGATCACCCAAGCGTGTATCACGTATGGCACTTAACTGACTGACTGAACATAATGGTTGGAATCATGATTAAAGATTCTACTGGTCATAAAGTGGGGGATCGGTTTTCTATTGTCATGAAGTAATAAACTGATCCCCCAGTAATTACCATGTAATAATATATCTCTTCCCTCTCTAGCTATGAGTCAAATGAAAGGACAGATTGGGCTCTATAGTCTTGGTCGGCAACCAGTCTACCGCAGAAAGCAATGGCAACCTACTGCAGTATAATCTTCTGCTCAGTCAGTCATGTCTCTTTCGAGACATGATCGCCCAAGCGCATGTATCACGTATGGCAATTAACTGACTGACTTTAGCTGCTTTTCTTTCACCATTGGGTCAGTTTTGGACCCACTGAAGTGACATTTCCTTTATCTGACCACTCCTTCTCTTCACTTTCCCCTATGTAACCCCATGCACAACAGTGGCAGTGGAATGCCTTGCTTGGGGTGAAATGATTAAAAAAAAAACATTCTGAACTGTAAATTATAATTGGTTAATGAGCCTCACCAACTTTAACAAATAGGATTTTACTCATGATATTTTTTAGATATGCAGTTATTTTCTGCAACTGCAGATTTCTATCTGCATGTAGAATAAGATAAGAGCAAGTATCATCGACATGATTTATTTCTCTGCTATTTATTTGAGTCTAGTTCTCGTTCTTTCCCCACCCCGTATATCCTTTCCTTTCTCTCCAACTTTGAAACTGTCATCACACCTGCATTCTCATCTTTCTATTGCTCCTTTCTAACTGGTTCGTCTTCCTCTTCACTCTCTTCTCATTAATCTTTTTACTCGTATGTAGCCCCCTGCACATCAGTGGCATTACTACCTTGCTCAGGGTGAAATGATTAAAAAAAAAAAAACATTCTGAGCTGTAAATTATAATTGGTTAATGAGCCTCACCAACTTTAACCAATAGGATTTTACTCATGATATTTTTTAAATATGCAGTTATTTTCTGTAACTGCAGATTTCTATCTGCGTGCGGAATAAAAGATAAGAGCAAGTATCATCGACACAGTATGATTTATTTCTCTGCTGCTTTTTGCCCTAAACAAGAAAGCTAGTGTATGCCGAGCAAATTTAATCGAGTGGATGCATTGAATTGAAAATTGTGATTTCTTAAATGTTACTTTTGCTACCGATTCAAATCAGCTTGCATGTCTGAGTTACGTCATTGCAGAAGCAAGAGTTGGTAGTGGGAGCAGTCGGAATAAATAATGGTAAGGATCTGAGATTAGAATTGGTCGAATAGAAAATGAAGAGACAAACAAACCAAGGGGAGAAAGATTGCAAGGTAATTGGGAGGAAAATCTAATGAAAGGAAGGATAAAAGCATGTATAAACAGTGGCTTAGGCAGTGTGATCAGTTAAAAGTTGGGAATAAACAGAGTGGGGAGTCAGTGGAGAGGAAAAGGAAGGAAGAGATGAAATGAAAGTGGAAGGTAAAGGATGTAAAGAGGGAAAGAAGGTGAGGGTAAGGGAGAAAGAAAATGTGGAGAAGAGATGAGGATGATAAAGAAAGACAAAGAGAAAAGGCAAAAGATGATGGCAAGGAGGAAAAAGGTGAAAATGGATAAAGGTTATGAGAAAGAGCAGAAGAAAAAAAATGGAAAATAATCAGAGAGGTCGGCAATAAAAAGAAGAAAGAATTGATGATGATGAGAGGAGGAAATAAAAAAGATGAAAATGATGGTTAAGGAGAGGATAAAAATGATGAGGAGGAGAAAAAGAGTGAAATGAAGATGATGAGAAAGAAAAAAAAGATGAAAACGATGGTTAAGGAGAGAATAAATATGATGAGGAGGAGAAGAAGAGTGAAACGAAGATGATGAGAGAGAAAAAAAGATGAAAATGATGTATAAGGAGAAGATGAAAATGATGAGGAGGAGAGGAAGAGTGAAACGAAGATGATGAGAGAAAGAAAAAGATGAAAATGAGGGTTAAGGAGAAGATGAAAATGATGAGGAGAAAAAGTGTGAAATGAAGATGATGAAAGAGAAAAAAAGATGAAAATGATGGTTAAGGAGAAGATGAAAATGATGAGGAGGAGAGGAAAAGTGAAATGAAGATGATGAGAGAGAGAAAAAAATGAAACTGATGGTTAAGGAGAAGATGAAAATGATGAGGAGGACAAAAAGTGTGAAACGAAGATGAAGAGAGAGAAAAAAAGATGAAAATGATGGTTAAGGAGAAGATGAAAATGAGGAGGAGGAGGAGAAGAAGAGTGAAATGATAAGGGAAGAGGAGGAGAAAAAGAAAGAAATGAGGGAAGAGGGTAGAGGAAAAAATTATGACGAATGAGAAGAAATCAAAAGAGATGAAAGTGACAGAGTAGAGAATGATGAAAATGATGGTGGAGTTGGAGGAGAGGAAGCAGAAAATGATGATGGAGGTAAAAGAGATGAAAAGAAATATGATGATGGAGGTAGAAGAGAGGAAGAGAAAAATGATGATGGAGTTGGAGGAGAGGAAGCAGAAAATTATGATTTAGGTAAAAGAGATGAAAAGAAATATGATGATGGAGGTAGAAGAGTGGAAGAGGAAAATGATGATGGAGTTGGAGGAGAAGAAGCAGAAAATGATGATGGATGTAAAAGAGATTAAGAGAAATATGATGATGGAGGTAGAAGAGAGGAAGAGAAAAATGATGATGGATTTGGAGGAGAGGAAGCGGAAATGATGATGGATGTAAAAGAATTGAAAAGAAATTATGATAATGGAGGTAGAAGAGTGGAAGAGGAATATGATGATGGAGTTGGAGGAGAGAAAGCAGAAAATGATGATGGAGGTAGGAGAGAAGAAAGGGTAGAAAATAAAGTTTACAAGGAAAGTGAACAAATAGAAGGAGATGAATATTATGAGAGAGATGTAGGAAATGAAATGGAAAATGATGATGAAGGAGAAAGAGAAGAAAAAGTAGATGTAGTTTACGAGGAAAAAAAGAATGAAAAGGATGAAGGGGGAGGAAGAAAGAAGAAATGGCAGAAGATGAAAATTATGAGAAAAAAATAGAAAAATATTATTTCGGGAGAAGAGAATTGATTGATTGATTGATTTGATGGCGGATCAACCTTTCTGGTTATTTACTGCCAGAAAGAGTTTTTATTAAGCTTTTATTGTAAATGGTTTATTTAGATGTGAAGGGATAGAACTCGTAATAGGCAAGATTAGAAAATGGTTAAAAGAGTTGTTTTCATTTAAGGTTAGTGTATATTTAGATTGGGGTATTAAATTTTGTTATATATGCCGGCCTATTTCAGATATTTGAATATTTTGCTTTTGTTTGTTTGGAGAAAAATGTCTTTCAAGTCTGTCTCCTTTGAAAATGTAAAAAAATATGAAGTGACAAAGATGGAGAGGGAAACAAAATGAAATGGAAAAAGATAAATAATGAAAGGAAAGAAACACTAAAGCAAAGATGCAAAAGAAAAAGTTGTTCTAGTGGAAGATAAAAACGACCAAAGAAAAAAAAATTATACTAAGAAAGAGAAATTAGTAAAAAATGTCAGCCTTTGAACAAATTAGAAAAAGTCAAAACAGGATTTTAAAAAATTAAATAAATAACATTAAAAAATACCACTGAAGACTTAAAAACAATTGTTGAGAGCATGACTCATTCACCTACAGTTATTACTGCACAGTTTTTTTCTTTTATGTACACACACACAAAAAAAACAAAAACAAAGGTGCAGAGAAATTCATTGCTGTCATTGATTTAGAGTTAATCAAAATTTTTACTTGTACATTTTTTATTCACCTGAATTCATTTTTATCCAATTGTGTAAGTGTCTTCTCATCTTATCGATAAAATTCTTTAATGTATGTTTAGGAATCTATCGATCAAATCATTTTTATACAAACTTATCAACCTATCAGCATTATAGGGTGGTCTCTTAAAAAATATTTTCTCTCTACTTTACCTGGGACTAAAATTATTTTATAATCTAACAAAGGCTTCATAGTATTTTTTTATCTCTTTTTCACTGTTTTTATTCTTGCTTTCATTTTCTATCTATCTATCTATCTATCTATCTATCTATCTATCTATCTATCTATCTATCTATCTATCTATCTCAGTCTTTTCATTATCTATCTATCTATCTATCTATCTATCTATCTCAGTCTTTTCATTATCTATCTATCTATCTATCTATCTATCTATCTCAGTCTTTTCATTATCTATCTATCTATCTATCTATCTGAGTCTTTTCATTATCTATCTATCTATCTATCTATCTATCTATCTATCTATCTATCTATCTCAGTGTATTTATATCTATCTATCTAAGTCTATTAATATCTATCTATCTATCTATCTCAGTCTATTGATATCTATCTATCTGTCTATCTCAGACTATTAATATCTATCTATCTATCTATCTAGCTATCTATCTCAGTCTATTCATATCTATCTATCTGTTCTATCACAATTTTTATTTACCTCAGTTAAATTAGCCCAAAATATATTAACCTTAAAAAGAGCAAGTGGCATAAAATCTCTATTTTGACAACCCACATAGTTTATTGTCCTTCATTTGACATCATTTCTATTTTTGGTTAGATGAGGTAAGATATTTTATGTCTCACTCTTATTCGTTTTGATTTCTCTATCATTGTTCTCCTCCTTCAGCTCTCTCTCTCTCTCTCTCTCTCTCTCACTCTCTTCCACTCACTTATTTTTTCTCTCACTCTCACTGTCTCTTTCTCTCACTGTCTCTCTCCAACTTCAAGCCACCCACCCATTTGCTGGTGTCACTCTTTTTCATCGACATTTTCTCCCTATTCCTCAACTTCTTCCTCTTCAAATCATTTCTTCTTTTCTTTTTTAAAAAGATTTTTCCCAGTTGCCCATCATTATTTTATGTCATCAGTAGTTACAAAACAGGAAGATTGTGTTGCACCAGCCTTCCAGATAGGTGGGTGTGGCACTAGAAAATCAATAATCATAATCCTATATTTTTACTTGACCACTGTCATCAGTTACAAGTATTCAAATACCTCAGCCACAAGGTCAAAATTTGTATTGTTTTCTTAGAAAGTGCAAAAGAGATGTAAAATTAGGTTGTGAAAGCTGTAATTAACTGAAAGAATCGACGTTAGATAGTTAAGTTTTGGGTGGGTAAAAACACTGACATTAGCATTAGTGGGGAAATAGTAACAGTTTTGTAAATATTTACTATATTTGATGAGTGCAAATGTTTACATATTATGCGCATGGGAATATATAAAAATAATTAATATGAGAATAGATAGATAGATAGATAGATAGATAGATAGATAGATAGATATGAACAGACTGAGATAGATAGATAGATAGATAGATAGATAGATAGATAGATAGATAGATATGAACAGACTGAGATAGATAGATAGATAGATAGATAGATAGATAGATAGATAGATAGATCTGGACAGGGACATAGATTCTTGTATATAAATAGATATAAATAGATATGAACAGACTGAGATTGATAGATAGATCAATATTAATAGAACGATAGAACGATAGATAGATAGATAGATAGATATGAACAGACTGAGATAGATAGATAGATAGATAGATAGATAGATAGATAGATAGATATGAACAGACTGAGATAGATAGATAGATAGATAGATAGATAGATAGATAGATAGATAGATATGAACAGACTGAGATAGATAGATAGATAGATAGATAGATAGATAGATAGATAGATAGATAGATAGATAGATAGATCTGGACAGGGACATAGATTCTTGTATATAAATAGATATAAATAGATATGAACAGACTGAGATTGATAGATAGATCAATATTAATAGAACGATAGAACGATAGATAGATAGATAGATAGATAGATCTGGACATGGACATAGATTCTTGTATATAAATAGATATAAATAGATATGAACAGACTGAGATTGATAGATCAATATTAATAGAACGATAGATAGATAGATAGAAACAAAATGAAGTAGACAAATAGATAGATAGATAGATAGATAGATAGATAGAAAGAAACAAAATGAAGTAGATAGATAGATAGATAGATAGATAGATAGATAGATAGATAGATAAGTACAGAGTGTCATGGGTGAATTACTGCCTAAATTAACACAAAAATAAAAATAACACTGATATCTCATTTAAACAGATATACTTACCAAAATTCTACAAAAAATATTTTGAAATACTAAAAAATGAATTTATTCAATAAAATCACCACTGACTTCAACCACGGCCTCCAGATGACTTTGGAATCTGCTCCAACTCTTTTTGACAGTCTCATTGTTTAAAAAAGTTCATCTTTGGTGTTACAATGAGTTTTAATCATTTCTTACTCAACAGTGCGCAAAAAAAATAATCAAGGGGTTTGTGTTACATTGGGGAGTTAGTTGGCCAGAAGTAAAGGGTGATGTAGCCGCAGAAATTATCTGACAGCAATAACTTGATACTCCTGATTGTGTGACATGGTGCAGAGCAATAGCTAGACATAGGGTCTTCAAGAAGCCACCTTTTTGAGCCAGAGGAAGACTACCTCCTCATGGGACTTGATGTAGGCCTCTGTGCTGAGTCTGAACCCCTGTAGAAAGATGAAAGGAGTCATAATGCTGTTATTTCTCATGAACACACAAAGAATTTTCATAATCACCATTAGACACAGCTAAATCCACTGCTAGGAAGGTTGGATCACTGTGTTGGGCCAGGAGGATTTTTCCACCTGAATCCATCTTGCATATATACAAATCAACCATCCATCTGTGCATGGAATACTGCTGTCATATATGGTTAGGTACCCCCACTGTTCATCCGAGTGTTCTTGAGAAAGGAGAATCAGTAATGTGATAGGTACCAACTTGGCTTCTCAACTCCAGCTACTTCCTCACCAACATTTGTGGCTTCCCTCTGTTCTATAAATATTTTCATGGCTTTTGCTCTGACAAATTTAAGTCACTGGTGCCCCTTCTGTTTACTCGTGCAACCAGACTGGCAACTGGGTCCCACCTATTCACAGTTTGATTAACTAAATGCAGACAACAAGCAGCTTCTTTTTGCACACTTCCCATCTGTGGAACTACCTTTCATATTTTTGCTTTCCTGATGACTGCAACCTCCAGGAATTTAAATGCAATGTCAATACCCATCGCTTAACCATTTGACTCTAGTTCTTTTGATATCACCCTGTTTATCTTTTCCTTTCGCTCCACCTTTGAAACTGTTATCACACCTGTATTCCCATCCTTCTCTTGCTCCTTTCTAACTGGTTCATCTTTCTTTTTACACTCCTCCTATCTTATCTTTTATATTTATGTAGCCCCCTGCACATCAGTGGTGCTACCACCTTACTTGGGGTGAAACGATTAAAAAAAAAAAATTTAATTTTTTCTGAATCCTCTGCACTGTCCTCAGATTGACACCAAAACACACTGAGATGTTTGTACTGGAGCTTCTCATGGGAATACCAAGCAGTACAGTATACTGGGTTAATTTAATGAGTCAAATATTGTTCCATCATGTCTCATATATTTTCAATCAGTAATATTTTTGGCAATATACTAGCCAGCATCTTGTAGAGCATGTTAAATTAAATGATCTGTGGTGTCAACATTGTACAGCTCGGGAATTGTTTGCTTCCACTGTGGCCATTTAGAACCTGGTCGACAGGTGTAGGAAAGCTCATTTGACTATTCAGCAATTGCGATGCCTTCCTTGCATTATCCTCAACTTATGCAACAGTCCAAACTTCACAGAAAGCAATGAACTTTTTCCTTATAAGAAAATTATAGCATACATATATATATGTATGCTATATATATATATATATATATATATATATAGAATACATAACTACCATTATACACAGAATTTGAGAGGCTCTTGATGACATACATACCACAAGTTCCATTGCAGGAGATATCTCAAAGGCTTTTGCCAAGTTCTCCAGTTATGGAATCAGTACAAGAGTTTTCTTAAATATAAAACCATCCTAACAGGTAAATCCCTGAAAGATTAACAGCCGATCCTCTTATGTTTTGGGGGTTAACACAGGTGTCCGTCAATGTTCACTTCTTGTGTCAACCCTCTTTCTGATTCACATAAATGATTTATCTAAGAATGTACTCTGATCATTATTTATACTGATGATACAATAATATACAGGTGCACCTTTAAAAGTTTTAACAATTTGAAATTGGCAGCTGATCACTCTTCCAGTCTAATACTCACTCCCCAGGGAAGAAAAAAATTGCTTGATTACATATAATGCCTCAAAAAACAAACTAGTTACTTTCCATCACCACCAATCAGACCCTGAACTACCAGTAGTTATGATGAATGGATGTTCCCTCAAGAAGGCTGAGTTCCTTGCGAGGATATTAGGTCTTAGACTCATGCTCTACCTCAAGTCTGGCTTACAGCCATATTACATTGAATATATCAGTTTTAGCTTGATCACCGAAGTTAAGCTATGTTGAGCCTGGTCAGTACTTAGATGGGTGACCACTTGGGAATACCAGGTACTGTATAGTGACGGATGTGTGTTGTGGGGCAATGCATATTGGCTCGGAAAGAGAAATCGGTGAGCAGAGTTCAAATTCCAGTTGAATACCCTGCATTCGCTTAAGCACTGGTACCCCTGAGAAAGGTATTAATCCATTCCTTCCCTCCAGTTATGGGTTAAATAACAGGGTAGGACTTGGGGACCCTGCCCTTAAAAACAAATCCCAATGAATCTTGATACTCGAAAAAAATAAGTATTACTAGACACAAAACTTATATAAAAAAAGAACAATAAATTGTTTAAAGAAAAAAAGGTATTACCAGTATTAAATAAATAAAATTTAGTTGGCAATAAATGACCCGCTGAGGTTGATATGCCATAAAACAAAAACAACCAACCAAACTACCTCAAGTGGAATATCTATATATCTAAACTTATTTATAAATGGAACTTTGTCTGTGTGTGTGTGTGTGTGTGTGTGTGTGTGTGTGTGTGTCCATTACCTATAGACTCCGAAACGGCTGAACCGATTTTCTTGAAAATTTACACAGTTATACTATAAGCGTCTGCGAGTGGCGAGTGTTTTTAGCTAGGTTTTGTGTCGAGGTACCCTTGATAAATATTGATAACTGATAATCAAAAAAATCAGGTTATAGAAGGAGTGGTCCGATTTGAATCAAATTTGATACACTCATAGACAAAGACATAAGAAACGATATTCAGAAATTTCAAGGTTGCAGTTCATACAATAGTGCAGAAAATCCATAATATATATATATATATATATATAAAAGGCAAGATGTTTGTGCGTGTGTCTGTTTATCTGCCTGTATGTCTGCATTTTTTCAGCCCTTTTATTTTAGTTTTTGCTTCAGGTTTGGCTCTAAGTAGGTATAATTGTAGTTCTTACACTCAGCCATGATACCATTTACTCAGAGGACTTATTTAGCTTTCAAAATTCAGTTTACGATGAAAAAAACTTATTTGATATCAATACGAGAAAATCAAAATTTGACTTACATCCATTCATTTTTCTTTTAGTCTATGGTTTTGCTTTAACTGGAAACAGCAATTGCTTTTTAGTCTTTTGTGCCAATGTCCAAATAGTGTGAGCTCCAGGACCATGGATTAGTTTTAAAGCTTTCATTACACCCGAGCAACGCCCGGTTATACTGATACTATATATATATATATATATATATATATATATATATATATGCTAGGTGCAATTGGTAAATTCTCGCAATTACTTTATTATTTCAAATATTCTTTAGGCTGAATTTGAGCTCTGGGACCATGGATTAGTTTTAAAGCTTTCATTACACTTGAGCAACTCCGGGCTATAATGATAGTATATATATATATATATATATATATATATATATATATATATATATATATATACTGGGTGCAATTGGTAAATTGTCGCAATTACTTTATTTCAAATATTCTTTAGGCTGAGTCTGAGCTCCAGGAGCATGGATTAGTTTTAAAGCTTTCATTACACCTGAGCAACTCCAGGCTATACTGATAATATATATATATATACTGGGTGCAATTGGTAAATTGTTGCAATTACTTTATTTCAAATATTCTTTAGGCTGAGTCTGAGCTCCAGGACCATGGATTAGTTAGAGACTATCCTTAAATATTCAATCCAGTCACATGAAGTGGCTCAAAGACAATTTTTTCTTTAGCTGTGGAAAAACTGTTTCTCTGATGTCTTTTGAGTTTTGTGATTTGATGACCAATCAGAATCCAGAGTTCTGCTACAAGTCAATTGTTATCTTCTCCCACTATCCCCATAAATTACTCCTTAGCATAAACCTATACATACAGTGGCCCCCTGCTCAGCATTGTGCAGGGTGAACCACACTGTAAAATATATATACATACATAGATACATATATATGTATACATATATGTGTATATATAAACCTGAATATGTAGATATAATATTTTTTTTCATTTTTATAATCATATCGCCCCAAGGCATCTTATTGCCACTGTTTTGCAGGGGGTTACATAAGTGGAAAGTTATGAGAAAGAGTGACAGGTGATAGGGAGTGTCAGGAAGTGAGTAAGAGAAGGATGAGAATACTGAACTGACTTTTACATGTATTTTTCAATTTAATATCTTTCTTTTTATTTATTTTATTCTCACTATGTATTGGTTGGTCATTCGGTAGTTTTTATCATGCTTAAAAGAGAAATGATAAAACGTGTCTATTTTCCACAAAACAGGTGTACATCAACATAGTGTAATAGTTAGCAAGCTTGTCCCACTAGAAACTTTACAATTGAGTAGTGGACATAGAAAGGAGCATATGAGAGAGGATGCAAGTTAGTGAGATTGGAGATGACTATTGACTTTACATTTAAATTCTTGGAGATTGTAGCTGTCGGGAAAGCAAGTAAATGGAAGGGAATTCCACAGCGGGAAGTGCGAGAAAAGAAGCTGCTGGAGTAGAATTTGCGTTTACAATTTATTGGTTTCACAGTAAAAGGGTGGGACCTAGTTGATAATCTTGTGGCTCAAGTAAATTTATATATAGGAGGCACCAGTGAGCTAAGTTTATCGGAGCAGAAGCTCTTCATTTTTAATTTCTTTCTATCACTAATTCAGTTATTCATTTTTTTTCCTATTTATTTTGCTTCTCAAACGTATGATGTAAGTATGCAAAAGAAGAATAGACATTGTTTGTTTTGACTGTATTTATTCCTGTCGAGGTATTCTTGCTTTCATAAAAAACATGATTTTGATTTAAGCTTGTGTCTGGTTTCATTGAAATCATATTAGTTTAGGGTTTTTATTGAGAGTTTGTTTTGCTTGTCAGTGTTGGGATTTTCTTTGAACTCACATATATTTGCGTCAGAAATATAACGAATGTCTTTATTGTTATCATTCTTTAAAGCCATTGACAGTAATCTTAATCTTCACAATCAACTCTCATTCTATGTTGGCATTGTATTACAAATAACTACTAAATATATAGTTTAATGTCATGTTTTTTTTATGACTATTAATTATTTCACCCAGAGCAAGGTGATAAAGGAACTAAGACACAATAGTAAAAGTAAAGAAACTGACAAAATAATAATTCTGAAGAGAAAGGATAATAAACTTACAGAATTAAAGGAGATGGGAGATGATCATTGATATTGCAAATAAATATTAAAAGATCATCATTGATGGAAAATTGGAAGAGAGACTTGTCTATATTTTTGAGATTAGGTAATATTTACAGTATTTACATTATTCGGATTAATGACTACCAGAAGAGGCTCTAGGCAAGGAATGAGAATGATATATCCCAGTGATTGTAATAAAGTCTTCGGTTAAAAATTCATATCCCCTGAAGAAGGCCAGAGCATACAATGGATGAAACGTCGGACAAATGACAACAAAGAAGAGGACATTAGTACTAATAATGTAAATACTGGAAAAAACACCTATAGGAGAAAAATGTTTATTTGTTTGTTTTTTTAATGGCATATCCACCTCCTTATATGTCATTTAATGCCAAAATGTAATTTTCTTGTGATCTTGAGAATTTTTTTTTTACAAGAATCTATTATTGGTAATGTTTCTTTCTTTTACTAAGTTTTGCTGGTAATATATTTATATATATATATATATATATATATATATATATATAGTCATCTGCAGACAGATCTGTTTCGCTGTATCACAGCTCATCAGTACGATTAGACTCTGATTGCTTTTAACCCAGGATTGAAGCTCGACTGGCGTCAGTTGGCGATTCTACCTCTGAGCTATGGGTGCTCGGTAAAAAAGACAGACTTTTAGCATGTATATTATCATTATACACGCCTAATAGCTATATATATATATATATATATATATATATATATATATATATATATATTCATCTTTTGTACCTTGATTTCATAAATTTAAGTGTAGTACTAGAGTGTCAGTTAGGTTTAATCATTTTACTGTTCAAATTTCTAAGTATAACCATAGTGGACAACAGAAACCTCCAAAAGATTATACATAATGCCCATAAAATATATTGACAGATTACAGTCCTCCAGAGAGGACATTTCTAATTCTTGTCGCAGTAGAGTAGAAAAAGAGTCCCATGATGTAATTCACTCCTCCAAACATTTGAAAATGTACTGCTTGGTATTTGTAATGGAAGCTTGAATAGAGACATTTCAGAGTGTTTGGGTGTCAATCTGAGGAGAGTACAGAGGATTCAGAAAGATTTGGTTGAGATTAACAGTGATTAAAAAAGCGTTTCAAGTGATCACTAGTGATGATGGCATCAAGCCTCCATTTATCTTCCCACAAGGCCTCAAGTTCAACATGAAGGCCTACATCGAGTGCCTTGAGAAGATAGTACTGCCCTTAGTGAAGAAGGTGGCTACTAGAAAACTTTATGTCTGGCAACAGGACTTTGCACCATGCCACATAAACAGGAAAACCCACTCATGGTTGTCAGACAATTTTTGAGGCCACACCACCTCTTAGATTTAATCACTTAACTCCCCAGGCTACAACACTCTTGATTGTTTTGCGTGTTGCATAGTTGAATGAGAGACCAACAAAAATCCTTGAATTGTGATGTCGCTCTTAGGTTGCTAGTCAGGATGATGGCCTCTTTCATCGGCAGCTCCTACTGATTTTCCTCACTGGGGTCTTGATTTTTATACTTGTCCCCAATTCTCTTGGGGGATGAATGACGGACACTGGATATCTATGCAAATCAAAACTTTGACCAATGAGATTATTTTCCCCTACACATTTCAAGGTGGAGTTATATCATGCCCTTGGTTTAACCAATGAAGTAACAACACCTCATATGACATAATTTTCTCTTTGTCCTGTTCTTTTTAATTCAACTGATTATGTCAGCAAATTCAGCATTTAGTTTGGAAATTTTTACTCCAGTGAGATCTATAATTTATTTCTATTCTCACAGTCAAGTCCTGACCTTCTAACCCGATCAATTTGTTGTGACTATCACCATTTCTCACTTTTACCAGCCAAAAATTTGCTTCTGAATACAATGGGAAAAATATATTTTTCCTTTTCTTCCCAATTTTCAGCTAATTTCTCTATTTTTCAGATTTTACAAGCACATAAGTAATAATTATTTCTAAGCAGACTTCATATTGTGAATTACAATAGACTTCAAAGTCAACAATCTCCGTCGTATTAAACTAAGAAGTACATATTTTTATGTCGAAATAGGGTAACAGAATTACCAAAGATGAACTGAAGGAAAGGATTATATATTAATAAACCTTACTCAGAATAAGTGATATAATTGAATTCCCTGTAAATAATGTGATAGGGCTACTTAACGTTATATGCCATCCAAAAGTCTCTAGATATTAGTATGAAAATTCATTCATGAGGGTAATAATGTTAATAATATTTATCTCAGCATAATAATAATTATTTTGTAACAAGTATTCAAAACCATTCAAACCTTCATATTCTTTATCTTTTCCAACACCTAAGCAATGTCCAAATATTTCAGCTAACTACTCAGATTTATATTACAAACTTAATAATATACAGTACTGTGCAAAAGTATTAGAACAAGAATCATTTTATCTTTTATGAGTCATATTGACAGAAAATAAACAATTTAATTAAATTCATCTTATTTGATTTACTCAACAAATGCTTTAACAAGAAAAAAATTCTTGTTACAAAATAAATTTAATATTTAGTATAATAGCCTTTTGCTTTGATCACAGCCTTCATTCTGTGAGGCATTGATATCACAAGCTTCTTCAGCATATTTAATGGAATCTCCTGCCAAGCAGCTTGCATTTGTTTCCAGAGTGTGTCTTGTGAAGTAACATTAGATTTATCAATTATTTTATTCAAAATATCCCATAGATGTTCAATAGCATAGTTTCAAAAGAACTTGTTTAATAGAAAATAGGAAAAATTAAATATAACTTTTAATACATTATACATTTCTTTTACACCTAATTTTAAATAATCAATATTTATTAGCAATTTACATGGCTTTTCAACCTGTATTTGAATTTCAGTGATGTTTTTAGGAAAATCACCTCTGTCCTAATACTTTTGCACACTACCGGTAGGGTACAAATGTGTTAGGACAGGGGTGATTTTAGACTTTATTTTGATGCCTCATAAAAGATAAAATAGTGCTTGTCCTAATACTTTAGCACAGTACTGTATAAATATATATATATATATATATATATACACATATATTTTAAATCTAAAAAGGATGAGCAAATAGATAAAATCCCAAAAACCAGATCCTATTAACATTAATTTCATTAATATTAAAACTGATCAGGGTAGAGGGCTCGATGTAAAAAGTATTATCTATTTACAGAACCAAATATATATAGTATGTCAAAAAATTCCGAAATTTTAATTCATTGAATGGCCATTTCGGTGAGAAAAGTCTTGCTTCATCAGAAATGATTGAAAACAAAAATTTATTAATTCAAAATATGTGTTGAATATATGGATTGAAATTTGACAAGATGAATAGAATAAGTATAGACCAGGTAGGAAAAAACGTTTCTTTAATCTAACATTTGTCTTTAAAAATCTCCGAAGAAGCTTGTGAAAGTGAAACATGTTAGATTAAAGACTTCTTCTTCATTTATTCTTTATATATATATATATATATATATATATGTGTGTGTGTGTGTGTGTGTGTGTGTGTGTGTGTATGTAATCAGTATCTGATTTGCTAATAAATTCAGATAAAACACAACTCTAAGGTGGATAATTATTGGTTATACATCCTTATTTTGTAAAATACAAAGATTAATTATTCAAATTCATTGATTGAATTTGTTGCATTTGCTTACAAATACTCTGAGAAAAGGTATTAATCCATTTCTTTTCTCCGACTATGGGTTAAATAACAGGACAGATTGGGTTCCAAAGCCTTGGTTGGCAACCAGTCTATCACAGAAAGTAATGGCAATCTACTGCAGGAAAATCATAATTGCTCAGTCATGTCTTTTTCGAGACATGATCGCCCAAGCATGTATCATGTATGGTACTTAACTGACTGACTGAATGAATGATTCAAAATAAATATAAATATGAAATATCTTATAATTCTCAGTTTGTTCATCGTGAGATAAAGTGTATGTCACGTCCTGCCAGTACCTTACAAATAATGGACTATACAGTTTGATCTCAAGGACAGATGGAAAAGACATATCAGAGAAGCAGTTTGATTTTTGTAAAAGGAAGAGACTGAAAGAAAGGGAACATAGTGGCGGGAATAATGTTCTCATGTTTTTAATGTCTGCTTTAGTGAAATCAAAAACATTGTCTTATCATTTGTATCCTCTTGCTTCTTCAAATGATGCTATTCTGGCTCCCGACCAAGGCTCAGTAGCGCTGTTTGCTCTATTATTTATCCCATAGTAGGGAGGAAGAGATAGTGTAAAGCCTTTTCTAAACAAACTGATTAGGGTGAAGTAAACACAGCACATAAGGCTGGAACTTGAACTTGGATCTCCAATTTCATTTTCTCTGACACTATCCATCATGCTACCTGCATGACTAATGCTCCAGCCACTTCCCCACCAACAGGATGTGGCTTCACTCTGTTCTATAAATACTTTCATGGCTTCTGCTCGGATGAACTTAAGTCACTGGTGCTTCTGCAACAGGTGTTTACTCATGCAACCAGACTGGCAACTGGGTCTCACCCATTCATTGTTAGATCAACCAAATGCAGACGACAATTCTACTCCTTCAGCTTCTTTTCTCGCACTTCCCGCCTGTGGAACTCGCTTCCATATTCTTGCTTTCCTGGAGGCTACAACCTCCAGGAATTTAAATGCAATGTCAATACTCATCTCTTAACCACTTGACTCTAGTTCTTTCCACACCACCCTGTATATCCTTTCCTTTCTCTCCACCTTTGCAACTGTCATCACACCTGTATTCCCATCCTTACCTGGTTCGTCTTTCTCTTTACTCTCCTCCTATCTAATTTATTTACTCTGATGTAGCCCCCTGCACATCAGTGGCATTACCACCTTGCTCGGGGTGATACGATTAAAAAAGAATTAAGCAATGGTAGATATTTAAATGAACAAAATTCATTAGTTCCACCAGTCTTGATCTTCACTGCTAGGAACCACCATGCTATAGACACAGATGATAAATCCTGTGATCATAACCTCTTCAAGACTCTGGCCAACTATTATCTATCCTACATATCCTGATAATATTCACTTGTTTCATGGACTCACAACAACCTCATTCAATAGTCCAAAATATTGAAAGGCTATTAGGCAAACAATTGTTTATATATATATTCCTCCTACCATTAACCTTACATTATTTAACAGTGGAAATGGAGTTTACAAAATTTTATAAAAATAGACAGACACTCACACAATGCCCAGTCGCTCATGTCACATGATAGTTTTAAAGAATGCACCTTTTCAAAAACACTAAAATTATGTCACAATCAAAATATGAGGATCAAATAACGACATTAGAAAAATAACATCTTTGGAAATGGCCAGTGAAGTGGGTGAAAGTGCTTGAAAAATAAAAAAATTATGCAACATTTTTACACTCCTTATCTCAAGCAAAAAAGAAACATGTAAGAATGCTGGAAAAATTAATTCAAAAATTAATAAAATATTCCTTGTTGCTTGTTTTTAATGAAGCATGTTTAAAAGAAAGATTGCTGCCCAAATACACACACACACACACACACACACACACACACACACACACACACATATATATATACGGCTTTTTCAGAACATGATTCTATGAATCACTGTCAATCAATGACAATAAACATTATTTGGAAGTAGAGTAATTTTAATCACTGCTTGGAGACTGGAGGTGTCTGTCTCAGTCTAGTTTGATTTCATATTTGGCATTTCTGTTTATCATGTTTTTTTCTATTTATCCATCAAATTATCAAACATATATAAATACACACAACACACACATACATATTTTATGTATGTTTATGTGTGTGTGTGTGTGTGTGTGTGTGTGTGTGTGTGTGTGTGTGTGTGTATTACTGAATATAACAAACAAGTAATAGTTGATTTCTTATGCAGTTTTTTCTTGTTTTTTGCACAAGGGAGCAAATGATTGGTCCAAAACTATTCTTTTCCTTCTATGAAAATAAAAGAAGCCACATAAAAAATTAACAAAGTATTATTTGACTGTTGTATTCAATCATAGATGCAGTCCATATATAGATGCAGTCCATATTTATATATATGTATATATGTAATAATAATATTAACTATAGTAATAATAACAATACCAATAGTAACCAAACTAACTCTGCCGAAACTAGTATTAATTAAGCTATAATTTAAATCATCTTGTACAACCCACCGAGAAGGAACTCGGAGGGAAAAGAAGGGGAAGTAAAAAAAGAAACAAACAAAGTTCATGAACAAAAGTCAAACGCTCGTAAAAAAGAAAAAAAAACCTAAGACGAAAACCCTATTTCCCTGACGAGCCATTAGGCAAAACCGTGGTAGAGTGTTGGCTCTTGCTCAGATTTTCTATCTATGTATATATATATATATATATATAAGGATATGCATTGTGGTCCAGTGGATATTGACTCGGAACGAGAAATCGAAGAGCCGAGTTCAAATTCCAGTTGAATTCGTTGCAATCATATACACGCAAATACCCATGGGAGAGGTATTAATCCGTCTCTTCCTTCCAGTTATGGGTTAAATAACAGGACAGACTGGGTTCTTTAGCCTTGATTGGCAACCAGTCTACCGCAGAAAGCAATGGCAACCTACTGCGGGATAATCTTCTGTCCAGTCAGTCATCTCTCTTTCGAGACATGATCACCCAAGTGTGTATCACGTATTGCACTTAACTGACTGATATATATATATATATATAGAGAGAGAGAGAGGTAGGATTGCCGACTGATGCCAAATCAGTCAGGTTTCAATCCTGGGTAAAAAGCAATGTCTAACCGTACTGATGAGCTGTGATACAGCGAAACAGATCTGTCTGCAGATGACTATATATATATATATATATATATATATATATATATATATACACACGTGTACACACATTGTGTTTGATGGATAAATTATTGTCTAAATTACACAAAAATGGAATACTGTTGTCATATCTAGTCAGGTGCCCCTGCTGTTTGTCTCAGTGTTCTTGACAGGCTTCAAAGGAGAATCTGTAATGTGATAAACTTATCACATTACAGATTATTTTACTTGGCAGCTGGATTCCAGCCACTAACTCACTGGCGGGATGTGGCTTCCTTCTGTCTCTTCTACAAATATTTTTAAGGCTTCTGCTCTGAAGAACTTAGGTCACTGGCCCCACCCTTTTACAGTTAAATCAACCAAATGAAGGTGACAATTCTACTCCAGCAACTTCTTTTCTCACTCTTCCCGACTGTGGAACTCCCTTCCATAGACTTGCTTTCCTGACGGCTACAACCTCCAGGAATTTAAATGCAATGTCAATTCCCATCTCTTATCCACTTAACTCCAGTCCTTTCTAGATCACTCTGTGTACTTTTCCTTTCTCTCTACCTTCACATCTGTCTTCAGTCCTGTGTTCACATCCTTCTCTTGCTCTTTCTCTGTCACCCACTGTAGCTGTTTCGTTTTTATCCTCACTCTTCTCCTGCCTGAAACTTTAACTCTCTTATGTAGCTCCATACACATCATTGGTGGTACCACCTTGACTGGGGTGAAATGATTAAAAAAATATATCTTGAAATACAAAAGATTAAATTTTTTCTAACCTGATATAAAGAAGGGTGATGTGGCTGCAGAAATTGTTTGATAGTCATAACTAGATTCTCCTGCTTTTATGGCATGGTACAGAGTGTGTTGCTAGACATAGGGTCTTCCATCAGCCATCATCTTGAACCAAGAAGCCCTAGCTCCTTCATGTTGAGTCTGAGGCCACATGGGAAGATGAATGAAGGCATAACAATGCTGTCACTGGCATGGCCGTATCTTACTACCGGGCACACCGGGCACGGGTCCGGGCCGATCCGTGCAAGCATATTGAAAATTTGGGCAAGGAAAAATGTCTTCGTCATAAATTAAACTAAACAGTTCACAAAGAAAGAAAGAAAGAAAGAAAGAAAAATGAAGAAAATATCCGAATGAATGCAGTAAAAATCTGTTTATTTATTAATTTTGGGAGAAAAGACTGGTTATACTCAGAAAGTCCGAAGCCGATTTCCTGCTTTCGTTCACGTTTTGTACCTAATTTCCATTGGAATAGCCGCAAAAATCCGCAAAAATCATAGTTTCTGGAAACGGATGACGTCATCACATTGTCAACTAATAAATCCAGGGAATTTTCTCTGTGCTCGGTGTTAGCATCAGCTACGGCCCTGGTCACTGGCAATAACTCCAAATACCATGAGACTTATCCAGTGTTTTATGAATCTTCAATGCTATTCTCAGATTGACACCCAACCCTCTGGAATGTTTCTATTAGTTTCTTCTGGCAGGAATGCAAGCAGTAGATCATGCTGTTTTCAACTTTCTGGCAAAGTGAAATGCATAATGGTGCTCTTTTTCTCGCAGATGGGGTCCAACTGACACTACTTTGCAAGCTCTCTCCCTCCCTCTCTCCCTCCCCCCCCTCTCTCTCTCTCTCACTATATATATGTGTATATATATATGTGTGTATATATATATATATATGGATATATAAATCCAGGTGAAGAAGACCCAAGGTTTTACAACTTTGAGTTCCCTGGCATTTATTTTTTTATAAACAGTGCTCAATACAATAAATATTGTAGAGCATAATATCTAAATCTAAACTTATTTATAAATGGAACTTTGTCTGTGGGTGTATGTGTATACGTGCATGTGTGTGTGTGTCTGTGTGGGTGTCCATTACCTATAGACTTCGAAAGAGGTGAACCGATTTTATGGAAAATTTACACAGTTTTACTATAAGCGTCTGCGAGTGTTCTTAGCTAGGTTTTGTGTCGAGTTACCCCCGATAACTATCAAAAATCGATAATCAAAAATTGGGTTATAGAAGGAGTGGTCTGATTTTAATCAAATCTGATACACTCATAGACAAAGACATAAGAAATGATATTCAGAAGTTTCAAGGTTGCAGTTCTTACAATAGTGCAGAAAATTAATAATATATATAAAATGCAAGACGTTTGTGTGTGTGTCTATATATCTGCCTGTATGTCTGTATTTTTTCAGCCCTTTTATTTTAATTTTTGCTTTGGGTTTGGCTCTAAGTAGGTATAATTGTAGTTTTTAGTCTCAGCCATGATACCATTTACCCAGAGGACTTATTTAGCCTTCAAAATTCAGTTTACGACGAAAAAAACTGATTTGATATCGATACCAGGAAATCAAAATTTGACTTACATCCATTCATTTTTCTTTCAGCCTTCAGTTTTGCTTTAAGTTGAAACAACTATTGCTTTTTAGTCTTTTGTGCCAACGTCCAAAGAGTCTGAGCTCCAGTACCATGGATTAGTTTTAACGCTTTCATTACACCCGAGCAATACCGGGCAATACTGCCAGTATATATATATATAAATTCAGGTAAAGTGAACCCAATGTTTTACGACTTTGAGTTCCCTGGCATTTATTTTTTTATAAACAGTGATCAATACAATGAATATTGTAGAGCATAATATCATCATATAATTATGAATTAAAAGTATATTGCAACACAGAAATTTCTGTTTTAAGGTAGAAGCTCATCATCACAATGTTGGATGTTGGTTGTAGAAATGTTTTAAATCATTTTCATTTTGAAACATAGAAATTTTAATTCATAATTATATGATTATGCATGTATACATATATGTGTGTCTGTGTGTGTGTGTCTGTGTGTGTACATATATATATATATATATATAAAGTAGAGAAGAAAATTTAACACATAATTAAACAGTCATAAATACAGAATTTATTTCACCAGCTGTAAAAATTACAAACTGCTTTTTCCAACCCACAATCAAAATCGTTTTGATTTTTCAGGTTTGAAAATGTAGTTTGTAATTTTTCAAAATAAATTCCTGGTTTAAGACTGTTTAATTATGTGTTGAGTTTTCCCTTCAATATTTCATGTTGCTCTGGATAATATCCATTGATACTGATGAGAGTGGAGTGGATAATATCCATTGAGCACTCTAATTATATTGATTTCATATTTTATTTTAATTAGATAAGATTCTTTGGATAATACTCTGTTTTTATGGGTTCATCACTTTATATATATATATATATATATATATATATATATATATATATATATATATATAAATATTTATAATCATATCTTCCCAAAAACAAGGCAGTTTACTGCCACTGGTGCGCAGGGGGTTACATAGGAGGAAAGTTATAAAAAAGAGTGACAGGTTACAGGGGGTGTCAGGAAGTGGGTAAGAGAAGGATGACAATACTGATGAGCGTGAAGTGGATGGAGAAAGGAGCATGAGAGAGAAGATGAAGGTTTGTAAGTTAGAAGATGACTATTGACTTTACATCTAAATTTTTGGAGATTATAGCTGTTGGGGAAACAAGTAAACGGAAAGGAATTCGACAGGTGGGAAGTGCGAGAAAAGAAGCCGTTGGAGTAGAATTTGCATTTACATTTTATTGGTTTCCCAGTAAAAGTGTGGGACCTAGTTGCTAATCTTGTGGCTTGAGTAAATTCATATACAGAGGGCACCAGTGAGCTAAATTCATCAAAGAAGAACCCATGAAAGTATATATAGAAAAGTCACAGGGAAGCCACATTGCGCCAGTGAAAAAGTGACTGTATCTGAGCTGCTAAGTCATATATATTTTACATATAAAAAATTCAAAATTTATGATCATATGATCACTTCAGCAAATTGAATTCAGTTCATCAGTGATCTTTAATTCAATTTAAGACAATTGCCTTCTTTTATCTTCTTGACTCGCATCCTTTCCATGACAACCCTTGTATCATGTTCTTCTTTCTTTACACTCCACTCTCAGGCACCCCCCTCTTCAGACCTGTATTTTCATCAGTTTTTGACGCATTCTTTGACTCCCCTGTTAATTGTTCCTTTTTCTGATCTTGCCCCTGTGCACTTGTGGCAGTTCTGCCTTGCTTGGGGTGAAATGATTAAAAAAAAAATCACCGATGAAACAAATTCAATTTACTGAATTGATCATAAGATGATAAATTCTTAAATTTTTATATGTAAAAAAATACATATTGGCTCTGTAAATAAATAATTTTATTTACATTGATCTCGCTCGCTGTATCAGTTTTAATATTTAATTTTTAACAATTAATATTAATAAGATCTCCTTTGGGATTTTGCCCACTTCTTTTTGGATATATATATATATTGGGCATGTATAATGATGATATACACGCTAAAAAGTGTGCCTTCTTCTACCTAGCACCCATAACCCAGAGGTAGAATCGCCGACTGACGCCAATTCGGTCGAGTTTCAATCCTGGGTTAAAAGCAATCGGAGTCTAACCGTACAGATGAGCTGTGATACAGCAAAACAGATCTGTCTGCAGATGGCTATATATATATATTTCTAAACATATACTGATAAATATAAGAGACAATGAATGTCTATTATGTTTAATCATGAGCTGTTCTAAGCGTTGTATTTTGGCTTTAATTTCAGTTGAAAATAAAGACAAAAATTCTCCAACATTTGGATAATTTTTTATTAATTTGATTCTAACCTTTAATAACCTCTCTGAAGATGGCTCATGTGAGCTGAAAGCTTAGCACCAAATTAATAAAAATTATCCAAATGTTGGAGAATTTTTGTCTTTATTTTCAACTGAAATTAAAGCCAAAATATGACGTTTAGAACGACTCATGATTAAACATAATAGACATTCATTGTCTCTTATATTTAACAGTATATGTTTAGAAAATTATTTGCTGCCTCGATACTAAATATATATATATATATATATATATATATATATATATGATTTCACTATTTATACTAGTTTGTTCATATTTATCTATTCATCTTTGCATCTACCTCAGTATGCTAATAACTATCTCTCTATATATCTATCTCAGTGTTTTTATCTCTCTATCTGCCTATCTCTGTATCTTGTGGTGATACTGACCGAACAAAAGCGATGAACCAGATGTGTGCTCTCTCACAACTAAAAGGCAAATGAATAAAACTCTTCGTGTGCATCCGAGTTTGCGCAGATGTTCCGGTTGAAAAATAAAAATTAATCAAATATCAAAATACCATTTTGCGAGCCTATGCGAATTTTATTTACCAGCCAATGGGAAGCCTGGAATCAAATACAAGGATGAAATTCAAAACTAGCTTTTGATCCAAAAGGCAGATATAAAAAGCGGAGAAACAAAAGCTTCGTCAGACAGAAGGAATCTTAGGTTAGAGAGTTATCAGTGCTTCCCCTTGACTTAAATTAATACTGAGAATCAGGAAGAGACAAATGAAGTTCCCAGGACATGCAATGAGGGAGGAGGCCTTGGAGAACCTGATACTGACAGGCCAGATAGAAGGAAAAAGAGACAGGGGAAATGCAGGGGATGATATATTTGATGGATCTGATCATGTAGATGACAGAATGGGGGCTGAGAGACATTACAGGAGAAAGCGTGCTCAGAGCCACCAAGGATAGGAAGATGTGGAAAGCCATGATTGTCTACATCCTGAAAGGACACAGCACATAGAAGTAGAATATATATGCAAACTGTTTATAAAAAAATGTAATGTGGATATAAAATGGGGGATCAATTCTATATTATAATAATAATATATAAACTAATCCCTCATTTTGTGGTCATGCTAGATTCTATATATTTATAGTCGAGATTTATGGGCTTGAGCTAGTGGCTGATAGAACGGGAGTTGCATGGTGTAACAGGAGAAAGCATGCTAAAAGCCACCAGGAATAGGGAGATGTGGAAAGCCATGATCGCCTACGTCCTGAAAGGACATGGCACATAAAAGAAGAAGAAGATATCTATCTCAGTGTTTTTATCTCACTGTCTATCTCTATATCTTTCTATCTATTTATCTATCTTGAATTGCTCATATCTATTTATCCATCTGAGCATCTATCACAATATCTTCCTATTGTTATAATATTTATTGTAAGTGATTATAATAATGACATTTTACATCGCTACACGAAATCTTTCATGTTTCAATACTATGGCTTGTACTTCATCAAGCAATGGTTGGTAAGTAGTGATAAAGAATATTTTTATTGAAATTTAAAACTATCTATCTTGGATTGTTCATATCTATCTATTCATTTGTGTATTTCTCTGTGATTTTTCATATCTATAAAACTATCTCAACACTTAAATATCTATCTATCTATCTATCTATCTATCTATCTATCTTCTCAATATGTTCATATCTATCTATCTATGAATCTATCTTATTATTTTCACATCTATCAAGGATTCTTCATCTATCTATCTATCTATCTATCTATCTATCTATCTATCTATCTCACTCTGTTCAGATCTATCTATTTATCTATATATCTCAGTTTGTTTATATCTATCTATCTATCTATCTAACTATCCATCTATCTGTGTTAGCCTGTTCATATCTATCTATCTATCTATCTATCTATCTATCTATCTATCTATCTATCTATCTATCTTCTCAATATGTTCATATCTATCTATCTATGAATCTATCTTATTATTTTCACATCTATCAAGGATTCTTCATCTATCTATCTATCTATCTATCTATCTATCTATCTATCTATCTATCTCACTCTGTTCAGATCTATCTATTTATCTATATATCTCAGTTTGTTTATATCTATCTATCTATCTATCTATCTATCAATCTATCCATCTATCTGTGTCAGCCTGTTCATATCTATCTATCTATCTATCTATCTATCTATCTATCTCCATCTGTTTATATTTATCTCTGTCTGATCATATCTATCTATCTATTTATCTATATATCTCAGTCTGTTTATATCTATCTATCGATCTATCCGTCTATCTATATCAGTCTGTTCACATCTATCTATCTATCTATCTATCTATCTATCTATCTATCTATCTATCTATCTATCTATCTGTCTATCTCAGTTTGTTCATATCTATTTGTTAATCTATAGATCTGTCTGTTCATATCTATCTATCAATCTATATATCTCAGTCTGTTCATATCTATCTATCTATCTATCTATCTATCTATCTATCTATCTATCTATCTATCTATCACAGTCTCTTCATATCTATCTATCTATCTATCTATCTATCTATCTATCTATCTATCATCAGTCTCTTCATATCTATCTATCTATCTATCTATCTATCTATCTCCTTCACTCTGTTCTTATCTTGCTATCTATCTATATCCTTACGTCTGTTTCTATCTAGCTATTTATCTATCTTGTTCTGTCTCTATCTATCTATCTATCTATCTATCTATCTATCTATCACAGTCTCTTCATATCTATCTATCTATCTATCTATCTATCTATCTATCTATCTATCTATCTATCTGTGCATTTATATTTCTTCATTTTCCTTCAACAAAACAAATTTTTCCATTGATTGAATGCTACAAATATACCTACACATATGTAGGTACAGATCCCGCACAGTTGTTTGTACGTGTGTTGAATGATTGTTTCCATGAAAAATTAAATCAACTGACGAATAAAACATTACAACAATCAGAAGACGAGAGATAAATTAACTCAAATGAAATAAAATGCGGATGAATATTTTAAAAAATATGTCTGCTGAAAAGAGAAAAGACAGCATAGGCTATATTTCTTTTTTTTTTTTTACACTCAGTTTTTCTTCATTAGAAGAATTGATTTCTTTTTGTTGAAACCTGAATTACTCCAATCTGTTGATGATGTAAACATTTTAGGAATATCCGATCAAAACACTTGACTGACATCTGCCTTGAATGAAAGTAGGAGACAAAACAAAGCTCCTTTTATTTGTACATTTATTTGAATAGTTACATAAATATGCGAGTATGTAG
>JBBBDQ010001247.1:385000-420000 GCA_037127315.1 Ascarosepion bandense | reverse complement strand
GGAAAATGGAAACAAAAAAGACACTTATACTTAGCATAATAAAGAGAACTTTTGAAATTTTTATGGCACATGATGAGAAAAGAGGGCTTGGAAAATTTGATACTCACAGGGTGTAAAAATCTTGTGGAAGAAACAGCCAGTACTCAACTAGAATAGAAGTTGGGTTTGACTGACCAAAAAAAACCACCAGTTTTTTTTGGTAGGTGGTTTAAATAATAACCTGGGAGATTCCATTCTGTTACAGGCAAGTCTATTCCGTAAGCAGTGATTGGCTGATAATTTCAGTGTGTACATTGAGCTCCATAAATATTCAGCACAAAATCCACACTCTTTTAATATTCACCTTCATACATAGAGACAAAAGGAGACAGCCATGTTGAAAGGTAAGTTATTTGACTTCTACACAGGGCATATTGTTGTGGAGTAGTTTTCGCCCTGAAGGTTATAATCATGCTATATCGGTTGCTAATCGACTTAACGCACCCCAAAATTTAGGAACTTGGTAATCTTCCACTGAAAGCTGACTCCTTAGTAATCGGCTAACTGCCGACTAATATCAACTGCCTAGTAGTTGTACTGAACTCCAATAGAAGTCTAAAGAACTCCTATGAACTTCTCAAGAACTTCCTGTTAACCCTTATTAATATAAGAGGGAAAGTCCATTATCTGAGGAATAGGTGTGTTTCCCCATAACACATATAAAAGGCTAGAGAGATGGAGGAAAATCTTCCTATCGATCTTCAGTAAATGGAGAGAGGAGCAAGGTATTGAATAGCTACAAAGGATAGAAAATTGTGGAGAGATGATTGGCAATGTTCTGGTAGAACGCAGCACATACGAGTAGAAGAATAGAAAAAATGCAATTATTTTTGCGACCAAGGCCTGAGGTGACTCTTTTTCATAGGAAGTCACCTAGAATATAAATACATATCACAGGTTCTCAATAAGAATAGCGGAGTTTGAACTGTTGCTCTGGATATCTATAAAGTGTTTGATATGCTGGCCTTCTTTGCAAGCTACAGGGCTGTGCTGTTTCTTGTTTTATTTTCCAAACTCAACACACACACACAATAAAATTAATTCACACCACATGTATGTCTAAAAATACAATTGCTTGGGCATTCACTCTTTACCAAACCCTTTGGGGTCATAAACAAGAACGGTGCACCCAAAAGCTCGGACATAGTTGAAGACACACCACGTGGTCAAAAATACGAATCTTTGACCAATCAGGGCTGGATATAAGAAACACATTTCTTGATCTCCCGGAGCCTCACCATCAAAATAAAAAGAAAGTAGAAACTTTCAACACAGACAGAGAGGAACAGCCAGCTCGAAACACACAAAGGGGAACGGACAGCCCAGAGCACACATAGAGAGAAAATTCAGCAGTTCACACAACAGACAGTATCATGTATCAATGAACATTGTTTCACCCTCTCTTTATCTCATCTCGCTCACAACACATAGTCCTTCCTTTCCCTCTTGCATTCCCAATTCCTTTCTATCTTCCTTTCTACAGCTTTACAGACAACAATATTTTTGTATAAAAAAATAATTCTTTTATTTTTCTTACTTTATTTGTTTTCCTTTTTATTTATCATTTGGGGAAATTATACAAGCCCCCTACACGGCTATGGATGCTTCTTCAATTTAATCTATTCCTTTCTGTCAAATCATGTAATGATGGTTTTTGAACAGGCATGCTTCCAGATCATATCGCACAAACATGGGTGTCCCTCAAGGCTCTATGTTAGGTCCTATGTTTTTCTTGATCTTCATTAATGATCTCTCTAATGTAATCAGTTCACAAGTAGGTGTCTACACTGACAACACCACCATTTATTCACATCTCAATGAGAAATCTGCGAAGGCTGCTGCTCTTGAAAAGGACTTCCAAACTGTGGCGAACTAGTGCAAGAAATGGCTAGTAAATTTTAATTCTGCCAAAAGAAAGCTGCTGTCTTTTAACTTCCATAGATAAAGTTCCCTAACTCCTACCGGTATAGATCACGCTAGTTTCCCAGAAATCAGTACACTTTGCCTCCTCAATCTCACTCTTTCAACCCAACACAAGTAAAACAATTACATCAAAGCAATAGCTACAGCTACTGCTAAGAATTTTGGGACACCATATCAGGCCTGGAAGCTCTTCTTGTCAGAATCCATTGTACACATTTACAAATCTACCTTTCATCTGTATATAGAATACCGTTCACATGTAGTGGAATTCTGCATCCTGATTGGTCATCAAATTGCAAAATTCAAAATACATCAGAGAAACGTTTTTTCCACAGCTAAAGAAAAAAATCACTCTGGGAACCACCCCACATGACTGGATTCAATATTTAAGGATGGCCTCTAACTGGACACAGCTGTCAGTCAGGGGAGGCAGTTTGCTGACATACATCTAAAATGTAACCAACTTCAAATCGACCCAGAGATAAGGTCAGGTTGCACCTTGTTCTCTTTCTCCTTATCTCACTCAATAATTACTGCTACAAACATTTTGTACGAACACTTAATACCTCAACTTTATCATTGAACATGAACTCTACTCATAACTTCTTAATAATGCTAACCAGCTCCCTTACACTTCACCCATATCATGCTATTCATGTTATGGTTCTTGAAAAAATTCAAAGGAGCATTTACAATGTAATCTATCCCAAATTAACAGCTCAAATTCAGTAACATTCTCACAATTTAGATGTGGCTTACCTCTGTCATTTCTATAAATACTTTCATGGCTTCTGCTCTGACGAGCTTATCTTCCTGATGTCCCCTCTGTATGAATTTACTGGAGCTACTATATTGGCTATTAGGTCCCACTCTTTTATAGTAAAAACAGTCAAATGTAACTGCCACTTCTACTCGATCAGTTTCTTTTCCTTCACTTCCCAGGTATGGAACTCCCTACCATATACTTTTTTTCCTGATAGCTACAATCTGCAAGAGTTTAAGTGCAATGTCAATCGCTGTCGTTTATCTTCTTGATTCTTATCTTTCTCTTATCCTTTTCTTACTACACTCTGTATATTGTTCTTCTTCCTTCTGTATATTGTTCTTCTTCCTTCTGTATATTGTTCTTCTTCCTTCTGTATATTGTTCTTCTTCCTTCTCTCTCTAATCTCTTGTAATGCCCTGTGCAATAGTATTGCCATTGTTCTCTTATCTTTTCTTTGACACCCCCTGTGTCATGTTCCTCTTTCTTCTTGCTCTCCGCTCATGTAACACCACATGCAGAGTGGCAGTACTGCCTTGTGTGGGGTGAAATAATTATAAAAATATAGTTACAGCTATTAACCATGAGGCAATTGAATGCTTACCACTTTTCATGAGTTAATAACACAACATAACAATGGTTTCTCCAATATCTAAAGAATTGAATGTGCAATTATCACTTGACTAGCAGTATACCCCAGCGTTGCTCGGGTGTAATGAAAGCTTTTAAACTAATCCATGGTCCTGGAGCTCACACTCTTTGGACGTTAGCACAAAAGACTAAAAAGCAATATTTGTTTCAAGTTAAAGCAAAACCATAGACTGAAAGAAAAATTAATGGATGTAAGTCAAATTTTGATTTCTTCGTATCGATATCAAATAAGTTTTTTTCATCGTAAACTGAATTTTGAAGACTAAATAAGTCCTCTGAGTAAATGGTATCATGGCTAAGACTAAGAACTACAATTATAGCTACTTAGAGCCAAACCCAAAGCAAAAACTAAAATAAAAGGGCTGAAAAAATACAGACATACAGGCAGATAAACAGTCACACACACAAACATCTTGCCTTTTATATATACATATTATCGATTTTCTGCACTATTGTAAGAACTGCAACCTTGAAACTTCTGAATATCATTTCTTATGTTTTTGTCTATGAGTGTATCAAATTGGATTTAAATCAGACCACTCTTTCTATAACCTGATTTTTTCTATTATCAATTTTCGATATTTATCGTGGTTATCTCAATACAAAACCTAGCTAAGAACACTTGCATCTGCTTATAGTACAACTGTGTAAATTTTCAAGAAAATCGGTTCAGCCGTTTTGGAGTCTATAGGTAACAGACACAGACACACATAGACATACACACATACACACAGACAAAGTTCCATTTATTATATAAGTTTAGATAATTATGAATACACACAAGCATGCCTTAGAAGTCTAGTAACTAAAGCTAGACCAAAAATGCTGAAGGATTTGAAATCAATTGGAGGAGAAAACCAGATAACTGTCTCTACTTGTCAACTGTGGGTTTTGAGGCTATTATGAAAGTACCATCAATTGCAAACCCAAGACAGTTAAAGGAAATAACATTTGACAATATAAGCCAGCTAATAATAAAAAGAAAACATGGAACCTATAAAAAGTTAGCGAATGCAGAGAGAAATCAGTTCATGAACATTTCTCAAAAAGTGATTGAACTAGTCATTGAATATGTTTTTCGTTTGAAATCGGCTACCAAATATTGTGAGTTTGAGAAACAAGAATCAAAAAGCCAATCAATCAAAAAAGATTTAATTCAAATGAAATTGGTAAACAGCCCTCAAAATGATGAGTATTAACAAATGGCTTTAATGCAGTTACAACTGGGACAGTCATGACTAGTACAGTGTGTCGAATTTGTTCAGTAACAAGAATTGATTCAAAAATTTAATTCAACAAAAGTTATAGATGTAGTAGAGGAAATGGATATGTATATATATATATAGAGAGAGAGAGAAAAGTACGGAATTTTATGCACTTGATGCAGTGATAAGAGTCAAAGAGAAAAGCAAAAATGTCTTACATATAAAAAAGAAGTGAAAAATGTTTCAAAATGAATCATTTTAAATGTACACTAATTATTAATCCACCCAAGTTTTTTAAAAGAAATGATGTATTTCATACTATTTTTTCATATTTATTGCCAAGTGGATAATTCCAAATGAAAATAGAATGCTTTTTTTTGTTATTATTACTTTGCAAAATTTTACAAGGCAAATAGCAACAATTTACCCATCGCACCCTGTAGATTTGCCATATATATATATATATATATATATATATATATACTACTGGCTATAATTATTAAGCCACCCCAGTTTTTAAAAATAAATGATGTATTTCATACTATTTTTTCATATTTATTGCCAAGTGGATAATTCCAAATGAAAATAGAATGGTTATTTTGTTATTATTACTTTGCAAAATTTTACAAGGCAAGGAAGCAAAGATGAACTCGTCTGAATCACCCTATATTTTCTTCATTCTTTCATTGAGGAAACTGCAATATAGGTAATTATTAAATTATTTATAATTATTTAGTAATTATTAAATATTTATAAATTCATTTGATGCACATGTTATTGTGCAGTATCAACAACAGAACCATTCTATTTTCATTTAAAATTATTCACTTGGCAATAAATACTAAAAAATAGAATGAAATACATTATTGTTTTAAAACACTGGGGTGGCCTAATAATTATAGCTGGTAGTATATATGCATATATATGTATATATAGATATATATAGCAAATCTACATGGTATGATGGGTAAATTGTTGCTATCTGCTTTGTAAAATTTTGCAAAGTAATTATAACATAAGAACCAATATCAGGTGCTTAAAGCATTTAGTGACAGATGTGCGTTGTGGTGCAGTGGATATCGGCTTGGAAAGAGAAATCGGTGAGCTGAGTTCGAATTTCCAGTTGAATACCCTGCATTCACTTATGCACTGGTACCCTTGGGAAAGGTATTAATCCATCAAAACAAAACAAGCAACCAAACATAAGAACCATTCTATTTTCATTTACAATTATTCCCTTGGCAATAAATATTGAAAAATAGAATGAAATACATCATTGTTTTAAAACACTGGGGTGGCCTAATAATTATGGCCAGTTGTGTATGTTGGTTGGTTGGTTGGTAAATAAAATTTAGTTGGCAATAAATGACCCGCCAAGGTGTTGATATGCCATAAAAACAAAACAAGCAACTAAACATAAGAACCATTCTATTTTCATTTACAATTATTCCCTTGGCAATAAATACTGAAAAATAGAATGAAATACATCATTGTTTTAAAACACTGGGGTGGCCTAATAATTATGGCCAGTTGTGTATGTTGGTTGGTTGGTTGTTTTGATGGCATATCAACCTCGGCGGGTCATTTATTGCCAACTAAATTTTATTTATTTATTGCTCGTAATACCTTTTTCTTTCAACAATTTATTGTAGGTTTTATATAAGTTTTGTGTCTAGTAATACTTTTTTCTTTTTCGAGTATCAAGATTCATTGGAGTTTGTTTCTTAAGGGCAGGGTCCCCAAGTCCTCACCTTGTTATTTAACCCATAACTGGTGGGAAGGGACAGATTAATACCTTTCCCAAGGGTACCAGTGCTTAAGTGAATGCAGGGTATTCAACCGGAATTTGAACTCGGCTCACCGATTTCTCTTTCAGGGTCGATATCCACTGCACCACAATGCACATCCGTCACTAAACACTTACAGCACCTGGTATTCCCAAGCGGTCACCCATCTAAGTACTGACCAGGCTCAACGTTGCTTAACTTCGGTGATTGAGCGAGAACCGGTGTATTCAACATGATATGGCTGTAAGCATGTACATCCGTCACTAAACACTTACAGCACCTGGTATTCCCAAGCGGTCACCCATCTAAGTACTGACCAGGCTCAACGTTGCTTAACTTCGGTGATCGAGCAAGAACCTGTGTAGTCAACGTGATATGGCCATAAGCCTGGTTGTGTTTGCGTAAACATGAAAGAAGAAATGTAGAAATGGTCCAACAAAATGAAAAGGAAATAACTATGAAAATTTAATCACTGAAAAAAAGAAATGAAAAATGGTTATTAAAAATCTAAATCAATAGTGTTTTCTGGACATACAGGAAGTGACATGACTTGATACTCAGAAATTTTGGGAAGAAATCAGGAAAATCAAGTTTAAATAAAAGCCTTGTCCAATTGAATCAGTTTGATGGATCCATGATAAAAACATTAGGCTATGTTGAAGTCTACATAGAACTAAAAAAATAAGTTCGATGTATAACCAATTATTGCGGCAAACGCTGAAAAGAATGACAGTCTAATAGGAAATGATGTGTTGAATATAAATTCAGCAGAACTAGTGAACCTGAAAGTCATGAAAATGTCATGTCGAGGAAAGACAAACAGGACAGTGAAGTTCAGAGCAGTATAGACTCTGAAAATAGACAATTGTTAGAACTACTTCTGCTTCTTCTATGTACCTTTTCCTTTCAGGACATAGGCGATCATGGCCTTCCACGTCTACCTATCCCTGGTGGCTCTTAGCACATTTTCTCCTGTAACGTCTCTCAGCCCACGTTCTGTCATCCACCTGCTCGGGCCTTTCAAATATGTTATCCGCTACTTTTCTCTGTCTCTTTTTCCCTTTATCTGGTCTGTTAGTAACAGGTTCTACAAGCCCTCCTTCTTCATTGCATGTCCCAGGAACTTCATTTGTCTCTTCCTGATGCTCAATATTAATTTCCTTTTTGTTTCCATTTTTTCAAACACCTTGTCATTGCTCACATGCTCGGTCCACGATATCCACAGCATCCTTCTGTAGAACCACATTTCAGCTGCTTCTGTTTTCCCTTCATCTTTGTTGATATTGTCTAACATTCACTGCTATATTGAAGAACTAACATCACAAAGCAATGCAGTACTCTCTTCTTTGTTCCTAGTGAATGTTTCCTGTGTCTTAATACTTTACTCAGCTTCTGGAATGCATCTTTCGCCATGCCAATTTGCCTTTGGAGCTCTGTGTCCCACTTTCCATCTTCAGGTAGAACACTTCCCAGATATTTGAATTTTTGTACCTGCTTGATTTTAACACCCCCCACCTTTATTTGGCATTTTGGGCTGCTCTTGATCATGCATTGGGTTTTCTTGCAGTTTATTTGTAATCCCTTCGTGTCACTCTCTTCAGCTATCTTCTGTAGGTGGTCCTGCAGTTTCTCTTTTGTGTCTGTAATCAACACTATATCGTCTGCATGTCTTATGTTGTTCAGATTGTGACCGCTGATGACAAATTCTGGCATAACATCTAGGGTCCTCAAAATATTCTCACTGTACAAGTTGAATAAATCCGGTGAAAATACACAACTAGTCTTATGCCCCTTTCGATCTTTGTATAACTGCTGAATTTGTTACCTGTCCGTATGCAGGCGCTTTGCTGTCAGTAGAGATTCTTGATTACTCTTAGGTCTTTCCCAAGTAAGTCGAGGCTGCTGAGCATCTCCATCAATTCTTTGTGGCGTATTTTTTCGAACGCTTTTGCATAGTCAATGAAGCATAGGTATAAGTCCTTCAAGGGTATAAATAGCCACAGCTATTATCCATGAGTTGAATGTGTATCATTTTCTGTGAGTTAGTGACACGACATAAGAAGGCCTATTAACCAAATAAAAGTTAGTAGCATATTTGATAAAAGCTGTTCTGATTTTCCAAATCAAACAGAGTGAAAAAAGACAGAGAGTACGAGATAATTTGATATGTGAGTTGAATATATGGATTAAAATCTGAAAAGATGATAGAACAAATAAAGAACAAAGTAGGAAACGTGTCTTAATCTAACATGGTTCACTTTATTAAAGCTTCTTAAGAGATCTGGTTAAAAAAAAATCTTATTTGGAAAATATCTATCTTCTGGCAGGAATTGAACCTGCATACTCTTAACACCAGGGAGATGTCACTGTTAGATCTGACGAGTCTTACCACTAGAATACAAAAGATATCATGGAAGACAATTCATTTTATCCCTTAAATAGATGTTTTCCTGCTTTATTATAGAACAATTAATATCAAGTTGTATCAAATGTAAACAAACTCAATCGAATACAATATTACAAACAGAAATTTACAAAACTGGCATTAGCCAACATATTGAAATTTTTATTTTATCCATTAAAAAATAATAATGTTTAAAACAAATAAGGCTTCAAATATGTCAGCTAATGCCAGTTTTGTAAATTTCCATATAACTTTGTTATATATATATATATATATATATATATGTATATAAATCTTAGTAAATCTACAGTAAAGTTCTTCTTCATGTGCTATGTCTCTTCAGGACATAGGCCATCATGGACTTCCACTTGGATCTGCTTCTTGTTGCTCTCAATAATTTTTCTCTTGGTATCGCTTCTAAGCCCCACTCCGTCAACCATTTGCTCAGACCTAACAAGTACATCTCAAGCTGCTTTACCCTGTCTCTCCTTCCATTTATTCGACCAGTGAGTATGAAGTTCTCCAGGCCCTCCTTCCTCATAATGTGTCCCAAGAACCTCATTTGTCTACTTCTGATATTTAGTATCTCGTTTGCATCCTTTCCAACACCTCATCATTGCATATGTGCTCTGTCCATGGTATCCTCAGCATCCTTCTGTAAAACAACATTTCTGCTTCCTCAAGTCTCTCCTTCATCTTTGATGAGATCGTCCAGCATTCACTTCCATACAGAAGGACAGATATCACATAGCAATTCAACACTCTTTTCTTTGTTTCTAATGAGATTTTCCCGTCTTTCAGTCCTCTGGTTAGCTTCTGAAATGTGTCTTTGGTCGTGTCAATGTGTCTTTGGCCGTGCCAATGTGTCTTTGGCCATGCCAATGTGTCTTTGGCCGTGCCAATGTGTCTTTGGCCGTGCCAATGTGTCTTTGGCCATACCAATGTGTCTTTGGCCGTGCCAATGTGTCTTTGGCCGTGCCAATGTGTCTTTGGCCATGCCAATGTGTCTTTGGCCGTGCCAATGTGTCTTTGGCCGTGCCAATGTGTCTTTGGCCGTGCCAATGTGTCTTTGGCCGTGCCAATGTGTCTTTGGCCGTGCCAATGTGTCTTTGGCCGTGCCAATGTGTCTTTGGCCGTGCCAATGTATCTTTGGCCATGCCAATGTGTCTTTGGATCTCCATGCCACACTTTCCATTTTATTTTACTTTGCATTTTCTCTTTTTTAAAAGCACATCAAGCACTGATTTTATACGTATAAGTAAAGTTTTGAGTAACAAAGTATGAAATTGAGTTCTCTTGGTGACTGACATGTGTATATGCCACATATATATATAGTCAGTCTGTTAAATGCCATGCGTGATACACACTTGGGGCAATCATGTCTCAAAAGAGACATGAATGACTGGGCAGAAGATTATCACACAGTAGGTTGCCATCACATTCTGCGGTAGAATGGTTACCAACCAAGGCTATAGAACTCAATCTGTTCTATTATTTAACCCATAACTGGAGGGAAGAGGCAGATTAATACCTTTCCCAATGTATTTATTCATAAGTAAATGCTAGAATTCAACTGGAATTTGAACTCAGCACCCTGATTTGTCATTCCAAGATGATATCCACTGCACCAAAATCTAACATGCTAAAATTTTCCCCTCTCATTCCATGCGTTCATGGCTTAATGAGTAGGGACTCCAACTGACACCAAATCAGTCAAGGTTTTGATCCTGACCGGAAGCAAGTGGAATGCGTCTAGCCATAATGAGCTGTGATACGCAAAAACAGGCATGTATGCGGATGACTAATATATATATATATAAAGCAAATTACAAAACTGTCCTATAAATATATATATATATATATATAATGTAAAATAATCCATAGTAAGAGAACTTTCTTCAGTAAGTAATCCATGTTGAACCTAGTTATATTATATTAAAAATCATAAAAGATTAAAAATAATCCACAATAATATTATATTTTTATGAATATATATATTTTTGTATCCATTTTATAATATGTATATATATATATATATATATATATATATACATATTATAAAATGGATACAAAAAATATATATTCATAAAAATATATTATGTATTATAAAAATGATCCACAAAAATATATATGGCTAAAAATATATATATATATGTTATGAAAATGATCGACAATCGTTTATATATATATATAACGTTTATATATATATATATATATCAATACTTTGAACATTATTTTAGTTTCAGTGAACAAATATTTGTCTTTAATAAGACTTCTAGAATATTCAAACTGGTAGATGAAAATAAATAAACATACTGATTAATAAACAGAGTGTCTACTTAAATATGAGTATCCACTAAAATAACAATTAAGGTGATAAAAATCTGTTGGATTTATAAATAAATTATTTCTTATTTCTTTAGAAAATGCGCACACACACACACACACACACACACACACACGCACACACACACGCGCGCGCACACACAAACACACACGCACACACACACACACACGCAAACACACGCACACACACACGCACGCACGCACACACACACACACACACACACACACACACACCAGTTGAAGACCATAGACAGATCAAATATGGATCATAATCTGACAGGTTGACAACATAAAGAACAAATAAAAAATGTATAGCAATTTAACATTTCGCTTTTATTAAATCTTTGTATGAAGCTTCAATGAAAGTTAAATATGTTAGATTTTTTTTTTTTTAATCATTTCACCCCAAGCAATTTTAATCATTTCACCCCACTATTGCTACATGGGGCTACATAGGGGAAGGTAAAGAGAAGGAGTGGTTAGACATAGGGAATGTCAGGAGGAATGAATGTTAGACATAGGGAATGTCAGGAGGAATGGGAGCAGGTTAGTGTGTTAGAAGGTGTCTATTGACCTTACATTTAAACTCCTGGAGATTGTATCTGTCGGGGAAGCAATCGTGTGGAAGGGAATTCCACAGTCTGGAAGTGCGAGGAAAGAAACTGTTGGAGTAGAAGTTGCAGTTGCATTTTATCGGTTTCACTGTAAAAGGGTGGGATCTAGTTGCTAATCTAGTATCTCGTGCAAATTCGTATTTAGGTGGCACCAGTGATCTAAGTTCATCGGAGCAGAAGTCGTGAAAGTATTTATAGAAGAGACACAGGGAAGCCACGTCGCGCCGGTGGGAGAGAGACTGCAGGCGGTCTGCCAAGTCGGCATCCATCACATTACAGACCCTCCTCTGAACCTTATCAAGAAGCTCGAGGAGAATAGCAGAGGCACCCGACCAGATATGGCAGCAGTATTCAATGCACAGGTGGATGGTAGATTTATATATGTGCAGGATAGATTTAGACGGGCCCTACACAAAGAACCAACTTTCATAGCAGCTGATTTAGCAATGGATTCGATATAGTCATTCCATTTGAGGTCCACTGAAAGTGTGAGACCAAGGAGGCGTAATGTTTTACTCTCTGGGAGGCAAGCCTGGTCCATGCTAATGGGAGGTAGATGAAGATATATCATTTTAAGGTATGCTATATTTATGGCTGAAAGTGCTCAATATTAAAAACAGAGTGCATGTAAATATAAAAGAGTGAAGATTGAAGTCAAAACTCAGAAGCAACAGACTGTTTCATGATAGACGCAATCATCAGACTACTTGTGTTGAGGGATGCTGTGGATATCGTGGACTGAGCATGCAAGCAACGATGAGGTGTTGGAAAGAATGGCAACAAAAAGGAAATTAATACTGAGCATCAGGAAGATACAACTGAAGTTCCTGGGACACGCAATGAGGAAAGAGAGCCTGGAGAACCTGATACTGACTGGCCAGATAGAAGGAAAGAGAGACAGAGGAAGGCAGCGGATAACATATTTGCAGGGCCTGATCAGGTGGATGATGGAACAGGGGTTGTCAGGAGTAACAGGAGCAAACATACTAAGAGCCACAAGGGATAGGGAGATGTGGAGAACCATGATCGCCTACGTCCTGAAGGGACAGGGCACATAGAAGAAGAAGAAGAAGAAGAAGAAGGTGCATTGTGTGTAATCCTTCTAAATGTTATTTCAGTGGAAGTGGTTTGTTTATATATTTATTTGGATAAATTTATTTTGCTTGATTTTATTTTTGTATTTATGTATTTTTTGGTTTTCAATGTTTTATTTATTTATTTGTATTTGTTATTTTTTATTTTATTTATTTATTTTATTTAATTTTATTTTTTATTTTACTTTTATTTTATGTACTCTAATGGTTGTCATGGCGGCAGTGGTTTGCTAATTTGTTAATTATTTGCTTGGATTAGATTATTTGTTCTTTATAATTTATTTATTCTTTTCATTTTTCAGTTTTTAAGAATCAGAGTAAAAATTTGTTTTCATATCTGCATTTTGAAATGAGTTCAGATCATTTATTCAGTAGTTTGTTTTGGTCTGGGAAGGTAATTACAACTGTTTTTCCTCCAAACAATGTTTGCAGGTTTTGGATTGATTATTGTAGACTAATGTGAATTTTTTTGTATTTCTGGTGTGATTTGGGATTTGTTTTTAATTTTCCACATATACTTAGAAAGCATTGTGCTGTTCACATATTTACTATTTGCGAAGGATGTTTTGTGTGTGTAGTTTCTTTGTTTCCAGAGTCCTCTGTTATGCCTATGTATATTTTTTTTCATTATCTGGTGATAATGATGAAAACCTCAATTCATATATATATATATATATATATATATATATATATATATATATATATATATATATATATAATATAATATAATTATATGGTTATGTCAATTCATGAAAAATTGACATAACCATATAATTATATTATATTATATTATATTATATTAAGCTCTATAATACTCATTATATTGAGCACTGTTTATAATAAAATAAATGCCAGAGCACTCAAAATATAAAAAAAAACCTTGAGTCCTCTTCACTTGGAATTATATAGATAGATAGATAGATAGATAGATAGATAGATAGATAGATAGATAGTGTGTCTAAGTAAAGAAATGGTTTTTGAAAATAGAAAACATTCTTTGCACAAGAGATCCCACAAGGACACAGCATTTTACTTTGATGGTTAATGACAAATAAAAACATGTGAAAATTAAGTATTGAGTAAATTTTCTGTCATTTTTTATAAGAAAAACTGTTGTTTGATTTTCTTGTTTAGGCAACCTCTCCTGCCCCACCCCCATAAGCATGGACCAAGCGAGTCTCCCTGAAAGCAATATACTGAGCCTCCTCGACCTTACCCTATCTTCCAACCTCAAGTGAATCATTACATTGAATCATTAGTTAAATCCACTGCTAGGAAGGCTGGATCACTGTGTCGGACCAGAAAGTTTTTTATGCCTGAATCCATCTTGCACATATACAAATCAATCATCTGTCCGTGGATAGAATACTGCTGTCATATATGGTCAGGTGCCCCTGCTGTTTATCTCAGACTTCTTGACAGGCTCCAAAGGAGAATCTGTAATGTGATAGGTCCCGACTTGGCAGCTCGACTCCAGCCACTTTCTCACCGGCAGGATGTGGCTTCACTCTGTCTATTCTACAAATATTTCCATGTCTTCTGCTCTGACGAACTTAAGTCACTGGTGTTCCCACCACATGAATTTACTCATGCAACCAGATTGGCAACAAGATCTCACCCATTTACAGTTAGATCTCCAAAATGTAGCTGGAAATTCTACTCCAGTAGCTTCTTTTCCTGCACCTCCTGCCTGTGGAACTCCTTTCCATATACTTACTTTCTTGATGGCTACAACCTTCAGGAATTTAAATGCAATGTCACTACACATCTCTTATCCACTTGGCCCCAGTTCTGTCTACATCACCCCATATATCTTGTTGTTTTCCTTTCTCTCTACCTTTGCAATTATCTTCACACCTGTGTTTCCATCTTTCTTTTACCCCTTCTCTGATACCCCCTGTAATTGGTTTGTCTTTCACTCCAATCTTCTCCTGACTAAACTTTTACTCTTATGTAGCCCCTGTAGTGGTGCCGCCTTGCTTGGGGTAAAACGACTAAAAAAAAAAATGTGTGTTTGTGTGTGTGTGTGTGTGTGTGTGTGTGTGTGTGTACAGACATAGAAAGAATCCTATTAATGCTCTGTCCTTTTCTTAATATTGAGCACTTTATAACAGAAAAATCTCCTTGCTTAACATTTCTTTTCACTAATAAACTACTGAAAAATACGGGAATTATGGCAATAGACACATTGAAATTTATGCACTATACATATATATATATATATATATATATATATATATATATATATACTACCGGCCATAAATATTAGGTTACAAGAGTGTTTTAAAAAAAAGATGTATTTTTTTCTATTTTTTAGTATTTATTGCCAAGTGAATAATTGTAAATGAAAATAGAATGGTTCTTTTGTTAATATTGCACAATAATATGTGCATCAAATGAATTTATAAATATTTAATAATTACCTATATTGCAGTTTCATCAATGAAAGAATGAAGAAAATTGAGGGTGATTCGGACGAGTTCATCTTTGTTTCCTTGCGTTGTAAAATTTTGCAAAGTAATAATAACAAAAGAACCATTCTATTTTCATTTGGCAAAATATACTAAAAATAGTATGAAATACATCATTTCTTTAAAAAACTGGGGTGGCTTAATAGTTATGGCCGGTAGTATATATATATATATATATATATATTATTTATTCAGAAATTATAACATGGATATGTTATAATATCACTACAAAATTAGCTATTTTGTTTTGACACTTCTTGTGTCTTGTCAAGTGATGTGGTTTATTTCGAATTTAATGTTTTTTTAAAACCATATCACTTGACACGACACAAGAAGTGTCGAAACAAAATGGCTACTTTTGTAGTGATATTGTAACATATCCATGTTATAATTTCTGAATAAATATTATTAGCTCTACTTTGTATTGAGCACTTTTTTAAGAATAGTTTTTCTTTGGACAAGGAATATTATTCCATCCATACGTACCCTATACTCGTATATATATATATATATATATATATATATATATATATATACCAGGAAAAGTATGAAAAGTTGAGAATGTTTTGTTTAAAGTCTAGTTTTATTTTTATTATTATTATCAATATCATTTATCTTTCGTATAATACATTACGTATCCTTGTCTATAATTGTGTCACGATCCGTGTTATGACTCTCTTCAAGGGAATACATTTCTGACTATATATTAAGATCCATTTGTAAAGTCAGAAATTTATTCCCCTGAAAAGAGTCAACTTTAGACTTAAAACATATGTAGCAACAAAAATATAATTATAGACACTTCACGTATTATACAAAAGAGAAAACAAGCAAAACGTTCACAACTTCTCTCACTTTTTTCACCAAATTGGAGTAGATAGATCAATTGGAGTATATAGATCTATCTATCTTTTCACTCTTTACTGTTTTATTTTTTTTCAATTGGAGCAGATAGACTAAAACTATCGCCCGGTTCATACTCAACCCATGTCTATTGAACAGGTGAAGAGGCTCATCCCTTGTTCCCTGTTTAGGATGTGGTTTCCAGCTTTCTCTTTTCCAATCTTTTCACTCTTTACTTTTTTATTTTTTTTTTCAATTGGAGTAGATAGACTAAACTATTGCCCGGGTCACACACCACCCACGTCTATTGAACAGGTGAAGAGGCTCATCCCTTGTTCCCTGTTTAGGATGTGGTTTCCAGCTTTCTCTTTTCCAATCTTTTCACTCTTTACTTTTTTATTTTTTTTTCAATTGGAGTAGATAGACTAAACTATTGCCCGGGTCACACACCACCCACGTCTATTGAACAGGTGAAGAGGCTCATCCCTTGTTCCCTGTTTAGGATGTGGTTTCCAGCTTTCTCTTTTCCAATCTTTTCACTCTTACGTAGCCCCCTGCACTTCAGTGGCATTACAGCTTGCTCGGGGTGATACGATTAAAAAAAAATACTAATTTCTCTCGTTAAAACAACCTCTATTTGTGTTTTCAATATATATATACTAGCAGTATAGCCCGACGTTGCGCGGATGTAATGAAAGCATTAAAAATAATCCATGGTCCTGGAGCTCAGACTCTTGGACGTTGGCACGAAAGACTAAAAAGCAATAGTTGTTTCCAGTTAAAGCGAAACTGTAGACTGAAAGAAAAATTAATGGATGTAAGTCAAATTTTGATTTCCTGGTATCGATATCAAATAAGTTTTTTTCGTCGTAAACTGAATTTTGAAGGCTAAATAAGTCCTCTGAGCAAATGGTATCATGGCTGAGACTAAGAACTACAATTATACCTACTTAGAGCCAAACCCAAAGCAAAAACTAAAATAAAAGGGCTAAAAAAAATACAGACATACAGGCAGATAAACAGTCACACACACAAACATCTTGCCTTTTATATATACATATTATCGATTTTCTGCACTATTGTAAGAACTGCAACCTTGAAACTTCTGAATATCGTTTCTTAAGTCTTTGTCTATGAGTGTATCAAATTTGATTAAAATCGGACCACTCCTTCTATAACTCGATTTTTTCGATTATCGGATTTCTATATTTATCGGGGATACCTCGACATAATATGTATATATATATTTAGTGTATCAAGGCAGCAGATAATTTTCTTAACATATACTGTTAAATATAAGAGACAATGAATGTCTACTATGTTTAATCATGAGCTGTTCTAAACATCGGATTTTGGCTTTAAACCCACACTTAATAAAATCTCATTTAAATCTGGTCATAACATATTACATTGCATTTAAATATATGGTTCTCTTAACATTTTGAGCTCTCATGTGGTGTGACGTCATAGAACTGCATTAGTGATTTAGTAACTGTTATCGTTGCCTAGAAGAGTTTTATGTCAACACAAGATAAAATCGTCTTTGATGGTGGATGTTTTTATGTTAACATCCTTGCAACCTTTCTGAAAATGACTCATATGAGCCGAAAGCTTAGAACCAACTTAATTAAAATTATCTAAATGTTCGAGAATTTTTGTCTTTATTTTCACTTGAAATTAAAATGAAAATACGCTGTTTAGAATGGCTCATGATTAAACATAATAGACATTTGTTATCTCTTATATTTAACAATATATATATATATATATATATATATATATATATATATTATCCTACATCCGTGGCACAACTCAGAGTTTCATACACTATGCAAAAATCAGGTGCATATTACAAACTCACTGTTTAAGAGATTTGAATTTATGCAACTTATGTCTTTTGTGAGGATGTGTGGATATGCATTGTGGTGCAGTGGATATCGGCTCAGAACAAGAAATCAGGGAGCCAAGTTCAACTTCTAGTTGAATTTCTTGCATTCAGTTACATGCAAATCCCCTTGGGAAAGGTATTAATCCATCTCTTCCTTCCAGTTATGGGTTAAATAACAGGACAGATTGGGTTCTATAGCCTTGGTTGGCAACCAGACAACCATAGAAAATAATGGCAGCCTACTGCGGGATAATCTTCTGCCCTGTTAGTCAGGTCTCTTTTGAGACATGATTGCCCAAGCGTGTATCAGGTATGGCACTCAACTGATTGACTGATGTTTTTTATAAACCTTGTCAACTCAAATCAAATAAATAACCCTAATTTACTATCCCAAAAAGTAAATTGATGACGACAAATACTTAGATCCTGATTAACACAGATTTCCATTGATGTTTCAAGAAAATATTCAAGAAAATGATTTAAAATTAAAAAACGAGGTTTTTAAACTAAAGAAACAATATATTTAGACTATGAAGAAATTTTAAAATTAAATGTACAATTAAAGAAAATTGTCTAAAGTTTAATATGCTTGACAGATGCATTATTTTTCATCTCTCTCTTTCTTTCTCTCTCTTTCTTCTCTCTCTCTATCTCTCTCCAAATATATAAATGCTGTCATATCTTTTCATGGCTCTCAACAACATTTTCTCATATATTTTTGTTTTAAAAATCCATTTCATCCCAAGCGAGCTAATAATGCTATTATAATACAAGCTATGGTTACTGGTAGTGAAAGAGAATTAGAAAACTTTATTGATGAGAAATGACAATAAAAGAACAGGTTTTAGGAAGAAAGAAAACTGCAATTGATGTTGCATTTAAATTTTTGAAGTTTGTAGGTGACCGGGGAGGAATAATTTGGAAGGGAGTTCCACAAGTGAGAATTGCAAGTGAGACACGATTAAATTCATAAAGTCAAAGTACTAAGAAGGAAAGCTCATGAGAACAATGACCATGAAAATGTTTGTAGAAGAGACATAGAGAAGCAATTATTTTGTTTGTATTTGATGCTTAACAACCTATCAATCCTTATAGGATCATTTTAAGGTCATAACCAGTGATTTTTGGGTAAGGTTATTTTATTTTTACGTTTTTCTTTTCACGATTCATTGGGATTTGTTTTTTTTTAAGAGCAGGGTCCCCATGTCCTACCCTTGTTATTTAACCCATAACTGGAGGGAATGGACGGATTAATACCTTTCACAAGGGTACCAGTGCTTAAGTGAATGCAGGGTATTCAACTAGAATTCGAACTCAGCTCACCGATTTCTCTTTCCAAGCCAATATCCACTGCACCACAACGCACATCCGTCACTATACGCTTACAGCACCTGGTATTTCCAAGCGGTCACCCATCTAAGTACTGACCAGGCTCAACTTTGCTTAACTTCGGTGATCGAGCGAGAACCGGTGTATTCAACGTGATAGGCCATAAGCCTATAGAGAAGCAATAAAAGAAAACATAGAAACATAGAAAGATTTATACATGTTTACATTTAAAATAAACATCTATTGTTTTTGTCACACATGGCCCACATGCATATAAACAAACATAGGTTTCTTATATTTAAAATGATCATCTGTTGCTTTATTAAACTTGACACGTATCTGACCAATGAAATTAAACATCCCTCTGGTTTTTAAGATTGAAAAAAAAATTAGTAAATCATTTTCTTATTAATAAATCTCTGAAAAAGCTTAATAAAGTGAAATATGTTAGATTAAAGACACTTTTACTGCCTGTTCTTTACTTATTCTATATATATTGTCATCCGCAGACAGATCTGTTTCACTGTATCACAGCTCATCAGTACGGTTAGACTCTGATTGCTACATAACCCAGAAAAGGAAAACTCAGCACGTCATTTAAATTGGTTTATAAATTATAATTCATTTCATTGAGCTAAATCAGCTCATTTCATCAGACCACACAATATTCCTTCCATAAGGTACAAAAATTTTGCCGGAATAAGTATTTCCTTTAACTGAAGAGAAAGATAAAAAAAATAAGATGAAAAAAATAAGAAAAAGGAAAACAGCAAAAAGAAAAAGTAAAAGAGAGTCAAGACAGAGGCATTGTTGATGTTGTTGGATTATCCTTGTCATTTACCGACTGGACATCTATATATATATATATATATATTGTCATCCACAGACAGATCTGTTTCAATGTATCACAGCTCATCAGTACGGTTAGACTCCAATTGCTTTCTTACCCGGGATTGAAACCCGACCGAAATGGCGTCAGTCGGTGATTCTACCCCTGGGCTATGAGTGTTCGGTGGAAGTAGGCAGACTTTTTAGCACATATCCTTATATGTGATTGCAAGATGCAATATATATATATATATATTTTTAATCATTTCCCACCAAGCAAGGCAATACCGCCACTGATGTGCAGGGGGCTACACAAGTGTAAAAGTTTATGCAGGAAGAGAGTGAAGAGAAAGACAAACTAATTACAGGGGTATCAAAGAATGAGCAAGGGAAGGATAGAAACACAGGTGTGAAGATGGTTGCAAAGGTAGAGAGAAAGGAAAAGAACAAGATAAATGAGGTGATGTAGAAAGAATTGGAGTCAAGTCGATAAGAGATGGATATTGACATGGCATTTAAATTCCTGGAGGTTGTAGCTTTCAGGAAATTAAGTATATGGAAAGGGGCTCCACAGGTGAGAAGTGCGTGAAAAGAAACTGCTGGAGTAGAATTGTTGGCTGCATTTGGTTGATGTAACTGTAAATGGGTTAGACCTTGTTGCCAATCTGGTTGCACAAGTCAATTCTTGCGAGGGGGACACCAGTGACTTAAGTCCATCAAAGCAGAAGCCATGAAAATATTTGTAGAATAGAAAGAGTGAAGCCACATCTCACAGGAGAGAAAGTGGCTGGAGTCGAGCTGCCAATAAAAATTGTGAGAGGTGAGATATATTACACCATGGTGTAACCCCACATCTCTCCATCCAATTAAATTTTTGAAAATCCTAGAACTGTCAAACCAGTAAAGTTATTGTAAATGTATATTCTTCAAACTCTAGTTGCATTTTCAAATTTTTTTATACATACATACATATATATATATATATATATAGTCATCCGCAGACTGATCTGTTTTGCTGTATCACAGCTCATCAGTATGATTAGACTCCGATTGCTTTTAACCCAGGATTTAAACTCGACTGAATTGGCATCAGTTGGAGATTCTACCTCTGATCTATGGCCACTCGGTAGAAGGAGACAGACTTTTTAGCATGTATATATATATATATATGTATGCATAGATATACATGTATATATATATATACTACTAATAATATATATATATATATATATATATATATATACTAATAATAATAAATATTTATTATCAGTCTAAATTTTAGCATAAATTTTCATATTAAGTCTCTAATAATGAATATTTATTAGTGGTATAAATTTTAGTTCTGTTATCAAGCATATAATGTCTGGACACTTTGGTTTAATCTATAACTGGAGAAAAAAGTGACAGATTCTTTTTTCAGGGTATTTGTGTGTAAGTGAATGCAATGAATTCAACTGTAATTTGAACTCGGCTCTACAAATTCTTGTTTCATGCCAATATCTACTGCACTACAACACGCATTACCTCTCTATAGTTATTACCTTTCCAAAATCCATAAAATCTATAAACTAATTTCTGATGTTAAAATAAGTGTCAAAAGGTTGATAAACCATAAAAAACAAATTAATGAATAATATACTGTTAAACATTCAACTGAAGAAGATTTTTATTATAATCATATCGCCCCAAGCAAGGCATTTTACTGCCACTGATTTGCAGGGGGTTACATAAGAGGAAAGTTATGAGAAAGAGGGACAGGTTTTAGGGTTGTCAGGAAGTGGGTAAGAGAATGATGAGAACACTGATGAGAGTGGAATGGATGTAGAAAGGAGCATGAGAGAGAGGATGCAGGTCAGGGAGATAAGAGATGACTATTGGCTTTACATTTAAATTCTTGGAGATTGTAGCTGTCGGGAAAGCAAGTAAATGGAAGGGAATTCCACAGGTGGGAAGTGCGAGAAAAGAAGCTGATGGAGTAGAATTTGCGTTGACATTTTATTGGTTTCACACTGAAAATGTCTTCTAGTTTTGTATTCAAAAATGTTATGCTGAAAATAATTTTTTTCTTCAAAAATGTATTGTTGGGAATAATTTTTTCTTCAGAAAGGTATATTTTTCTAAGTCTATTTTTATGTATATATTTCTATAAAAGTATATTTATACCTTCATAGTTTTGCGGGGTTAAGTATTTGCCCCAACATGTTACCACTCCAAGTCAGGGTGGACCTGGGAACTACAGCAATTAAGAAGTGGTTCCCTGCTCCTCACAACTTCCCAATCAGAGGCCTTGCTGCTGGACGCAGTTTACCGTCATGCCCAGGACCCATTGGAGCAGAAACTGTGAAAGTATTTGTAGAAGAGACACAGGGAAGCTACATTGCACTGGTGAGAAAGTCAGTGTATTTGAGCTGCCAATTCGGAATTAAGCTCAATATAAGCTACAGATTTTAAATAATGCTCAGAATCCTTTAGATACAGTGCGTGTATTATATTTTCTGGATTTTCAAAAAATATATATCAAGCATATGCATTACTAGTGGTTTTTGGGAAATAACTAATACTCTAAGAATAGAACACCTTATTCGTTCAATAAGATCTAGAAAAACATAATATACACACTGTATATATATATATATATATATATATATATATATATATATATGATAACCCCAAACAATAAAAAAGAAAAAGATGACCCATGAAAAACACACACGCACACACACCAAAAAACATACAGACACACACATGCATACACACACACATACACACACATACATGCACACACACACCAAAATCAAATGATAACCCCAAACAATAAAAAAGAACCAGATGACCCATAAAAACAATTCTAAAACATAAAGACAAAATCAAAAAATGCTCTCTCTCTCTCACACACACACACACACACACACACACACACACACACACACACACACACACACATACCAAATTCAAAACACTGTCAAAGCAATAAAAACAACCAACTGACCGATGAAGAGACTTGTAGATAAGCAAAGGCACCTAGAAGATAATTTTAAGGTACTAATGAGGGAAATCCAGATGAAAATCATTTCAAATTGGGGTAAGAACTAGACTCATTCATCTGTTTATTTATTTATTTATCTGTTTATCCATTTATACAAGTGCTGATTTGAGAAAACACAGACTATTCAATATGCCAACATTTGATCTAGTTTATCTTATTTTATTTTATTTTACTGAGTTTATTTATTTTCTTATTTTTATTTTTATTTTTCTACATAATTACTTATTTATAAACAACAACTTGGCCCTCAGAAACAAAAGGAACTTGATACGTAAAGTCACAAATTTATTCGCCTGAAGAGAGTCAGTCTTAGACTCGAAACATGTGTAGCATCACAATTACCATTATGGACACTTAAAGTATCATAACATGTACAATAACAACAATAAATATACACTTTAAATGAAATGTTCATGGCCTCTAACATTTTTTATTCTATATATCTAAACTTATTTATAAATAGAACTTTGTCTCTGTATGTATGTATGTATGTATGTATGTATGTATGTATGTATGTGTGTCTGTGTGTGTGTGTGTGTGTGTATCCGTTATCTATAGACTCTGAAATGGTTAAACCGATTTTCTTGAAATTTTACACAGTTATACTATAAACATCTATGAGTGTTCTTAGCTAGGTTTTGTGTCTGGGTACCACCGATAAATATTGAAAATCAATAATCGAAAAAATCAGGTTATAAAAAGAGTGATTTTAATCAAATTTGATACATTCATAGACAAAGACATAAGAAATGATATTCAGAAGATTCAAGGTTGCAGATCTTACAATAGTGCAAAAAATCAATAATATATATATATATGAAAGCCAAGATGTTTGTGTGTGTGTCTGTTTATCTGCCTGCATGTCTGTATTTTTTCAGCACTTTTGTTTTAGTTTTTGCTTCGGGTTTGGTTCTAAGTAGGTATAATTTTAGTTCTTAGTCTCAGCCATGATACTATTTACTCAGAGGACTTATTTAGCCTTCAAAATTCAGTTTACGATGAAAAAAACTTATTTGATATCAATACCAGGAAATCAAAATTTGACTTACATCTATTTGTTTTTCTTTCAGTCTACAGATTCGCTTTAACTGGAAACAACTATTGCTTTTTAGTCTTTCGTGCTAACGTCCAAAGAGTCTGAGCTCCAGGACCATGGATTAGTTTTAAAGCTTTCATAACACCCGAGCAATGCCGGGCTATACTGCTTGTATATATTATAAAGAAAAAAAAGAAACCTACTAAAATTTGTAAATACCAAAACATATGAAACATGGGTGAAGGAATTGAAATTGTAAGGAATTCGTTCCAAAATTGAGAAAAAAGAACAAGCACTAACAGTTACGTTATCTTTGAAGAGCAGAGCCAGAGAGGCAGAATTAATAAATTGCCAATTGAAGAGATAAGTGCAGATATACAATGAAAAAAACTTATTTGATATCAATACCAGGAAATCAAAATTTGACGTACATCCATTCATTTTTCTTTCAGTCTTCTGTTTTGCTTTAACTGGAAACAACTATTGCTTTTTAGTCTTACGCGCCAACCTCCAAAGAGTCTGAGCTCCAGGACCATGGATTAGTTTTAAAGCTTTCATTACACCCGAGTAACACCGTGCTATACTGCTAGTATATATATATATATATATATATATATATATATATATATATATATATATATATATGGTGCGATTGGTAAATTGTCGCGATTATTTTATTATTTCAAATATTCTTTAGGCTGAGTCTGAGCTCCAGGACCATGGATTAGTTTTAAAGCTTTCATTACACCCGGGCTATACTGCTAGTAACGCTTAATTGGAAGTTTAAATTAAGGATGGGTGCTTCTGAAGAATATTGAAGATTTTCATATTGGTTTGTATAATCTAAAAATATAATTTATGAGTTGTTTACATCCAAAGATTAAATCGGACCTTTCATTTGAAGTTTTCATTACACCGGGCTATACTGCTAGTATATATATATATATATATATATATATAAAACCCAATTTTTTTTCTCTAATGACATTCAGCCAATTTAGCTATCTTCAGAAAATATATTTGTTTTCAATCAAAATATATCTTTGATTTCTCTGATGTCGTATTTTCATAATTTTAATTGTGTTACACAATTTATCATTGCATTTGAATTAGAGTTCTTTTATTGCATCATGTGATGTGATGTTGTGCTTTGAGTTTGAACTGTTGTTAAGGTCAGGAAATATAGATATTATCTTTTATCTGTAGCACAAATTAAAGTTTCATGAGCTACGCAAACATGAACTGACCTTTCTGGGATTTCATTTTTGATTTCCTCATGTAGTTATATATATTAAAATACCGGAAAGATATTTTTTAATAATACTTAATATTACTGAGCATTGTTAACACAAGTAATATATATATAGAGAGAGAGAGAGAGAGAAAGAAAAACAGAAAAACAAAAAATCAGTTATTAAAAATTGCCTGAAGACACCACTTATGGTAGAAACCTAGGTCACATAATAACTCATTTTCAAATAGAAAATATATATATATATATATATATATATATATACATACATATATATATATATATATGTATGTATATATATATATATATATACATACATACATACATATATATATATATATATATATATATATATACATACATATATATATATATACATACATATATATATATACATATATATATATCTATATATATATATATATTTTTTTTTTTTCTTTTTTTTTTTAATCATTTCACCCCGAGCAAGGCAGAAATGCCACTGATGTGCAGGGGGTTACATAAATGTAGAAAGATTAATTAGAAAAGAGTGAGGAGTACAAGCTAGTTAGAAAGGAACAATAGAAAGCTGAGAAAGCAGGTGCAATGACAGATACATGGGCGGAGAGAACGTGAAGATTATACAGGGGAGGGGAGAGAGCTAGAGTCCAGTGGTTAGTAGGTGAGTATTAACTTTGCTTTTAAATTTCTGGAGGTCATAGTCGTCAGGAAAGCAAGAATACGGGAGTGAGTTCCACAGGCGGGAAGTGCGAGAGAGGAAGCTGCAGGAGTAGACATATATATATATATACATACATATATATATATACATATATATATATCTATATATATATATATATATATATATACATACATATATATATATATATATACATACATATGTATATATATATATATATATATATACATATATATATATATACATACATATATATATTTATACATACATATATATATATATATATATATATATATATATATACATATAAATAAATATAGTTCTAATTTCAAACCACCAATCAAGTTACTTCTAGCAAAACAAGAAAAAATTAAATTAAAAGAAAACAATTAAAGAAATTAATTAAAACGTGCTTTCAGTGGTATTTCATTAAACATGCAAATGTATTGTTCAGCCATCTGCTATACTTAGAATCAGAAAGAGACAGCTGAAATGTCCAGGACAGATAATGAGGAAAGTAGGCTCGAAAAAACTGACACTTAGAGGGTATGCTGAACCTAACAGGAACAGAGGGAAAAAGTGAGTGATGTTATATAAATAAATGTCAGAATGGTAAGTGGGCGGAATAGAAAAAATAAACAAATTTGGTAAGAGTTACAAACAATATGTACTGAAAAAATACGTCACATCGAAGATATTTTTTTTTTTAATCATTTCACCCCGAGCAAGGCGGAAACGCCACTGATGTTCAGGGGGTTACATAAATGTAAAAAGATTAATTAGAAAAGAGTGAGGAGTACAAACTAGTTAGAAAGGAACAATAGAAAGCTGAGAAAGCAGGTGCGATGACAGATACATAGGTGGAGATAAAGGAAAGGTTATACGGGGGTGGGGAGAGAGCTAGAGGCCAGTGGTTAGTAGATGAGTATTGACTTTGCATTTAAATTTCTGGAGGTTGTAGCCGTCAGGAAAGCAAGAATATGGGAGTGAGTTCCACAGGCAGGAAGTGTGAGAGAGGAAGCTGCAGGAGTAGAATTGTCGTCTGCATTTGGCTAACCTGACTGTGAATGGGTGGCACCCAGTTGCCAGTCTGGTTGCACGAGTAAACACCTGTTGAGGAGGCATCTGTGACTTGAGCTCGTCCGAGCAGAAGCCATGAAAGTATTTATAGAAGAGACAAAGGGAGGCCACATTTCGACGATGGGGAAGTGGCAGCAGTCGAGTCGCCAGATCAGTACCTATCACATTGCAGACTCTCCTTTGGAGCTTGTCAAGAACACTGAGAACGGCAGGGGCACCTGACCATAAATGGCAGCAGTACTCCATGCACGGACGGATGGTTGACTTGTATATCTGCAGGATGGATTCAGGTGGAAAAAACATCCTGGATCGACATAGTGACCCAATATATGTGTGCGTGCGTGTATGTGTATGTATCTTTCCATTTAATCATCTATCTGTAATGAATAATATGCATAAGACTATGCTGCAAAGATCTCAGCCTGACCAGAATAAATTCTGATAATTTTCATTTGGTTTAGTAGGTTAGGATGAGAACCTTTCAGCACATCCTTGTATACATGTTTAATTGCCACTACCTCTCTTTCATTTTATTTTCATTTACTCTCATATCAAAATAAATACATACATACATATGTATACATATATATTTAACAAGCTATTCAAATGTTGACCTAATCAAAATATTTATTTTGGGCTCAGTTGGTGAGCACAATTTGTGCGTTCTAGTTCGCATAACGATCAAAGTAATTTCACAAGACGTCATCATTTGATGAATGATGTTACAAAATATTTCTACTCCTTAAACTGTCAAAGTATTTGTGTGCTTCTAAAATACATGTTTCGAATGAGACGTGTGCAACTGTGATGGTCTTTCTTTTTCCTGTTTCTCAATCTTTCTCATAATTGTCATCTTCATTATCTATCTATCTATCTATCTATCTATCTATCTATCTATCTATCTATCTCAGTCTTTTCTTATCTATCTATCTATCTATCTATCTATCTATCTATCTATCTATCTCAGTCTGTTCATTATCTATCTATCTATCTATCTATCTATCTATCTATCTCAGTCTTTTCTTATCTATCTATCTATCTATCTATCTATCTATCTATCTATCTATCTATCTCAGTCTGTTCATTATCTATCTATCTATCTATCTATCTATCTATCTATCTATCTATCTCAGTCTTTTCTTATCTATGTATCTATCTATCTATCTATCTATCTATCTATCTATCTATCTATCTATCTCAGTCTGTTCATTATCTATCTATCTATCTATCTATCTATCTATCTATCTCCAGTCTTTTCTTATCTATCTATCTATCTATCTATCTATCTATCGATCTATCTATCTCAGTCTGTTCATTATCTATCTATCTATCTATCTATCTATCTATCTATCTATCTATCTCAGTCTTTTCTTATCTATCTATCTATCTATCTATTTCAGTCTTTTCTTATCTATCTATCTATCTATCTATCTATCTATCTATCTCAGTCTTTTCTTATCTATCTATCTATCTATCTATCTATCTATCTATCTATCTATCTATCTATCTTTTCTTCTTTTCTTATCTATCTATCTATCTATCTATCTATCTATCTATCTATCTCAGTCTTTTCCTATCTATCTATCTCTCTCTCTCTATCTATTTTACTCCAATTTGTTGGTTCATATTTATCTATATCTTGAGATGATTGTTTTCATATTTACCTCTACATGCATGCATATACATACATACAGAGACCCACACATATGCATATATATATATATATGCACATATATTTATACACAGACATACATATATATATATATATACTCATATATATATACTCATATATATATATATATATATATATATATATATATATACACATGTACATATATATATTTGGCCAGCTTTTCACTTCATGAATAAGTACACATTTGTTCCATATATATATATATATATGTAACAAATGTGTACTCTGAAGTGGTTGCATTGTAGCTTACATAAATTCCAAGCAGTATGGCATACCATTTTCAAATTTCTGTCTGAGTGAATTGCATCATTGAGTTCATTTTTTTCTCCCAGATGTTGGATCCCCAACTGACCCGACTATACTGTACAGTCAACACAATTCTTAACAAACAATGCACATGTGCAAAATCAAAAATATAAAATGGCAATAATTTACCTACAGCACCCTGTATCAAGAGAGTTTGGTTTATTTTCAAATCTTTATCAAAGAATATTCATATTTTGGTTGGTCAGTTTTACTTACACGTAAAAATTAATTTTTTCCTAAGATACAAAGAGTTACTGAGTGTTAGATCAGTCAGTTAAGTGCCATACGTGATACACGCTTGGGCAATCATGTCTCGAAAGAGACATGACTGACTGGGCAGAAGATTATCCCACAGTAGGTTGCCATTGCTTTCTGCGGTAGACTGGTTGCCAAACAAGGCTATAGAACCCAATCTGTCCTGTTATTTAACCCATAACTGGAAGGAAGAGATGGATTAATACCTTTCCCAAGGGTATTTGCGCGTAAGTGAATACAATGGATTCAACTGGAATTCGAATCCAGCTCCCCGGTTTCTCGTTCCGAGCCGATATCCACTGTACCACAACGCACATCCACAATGAGTGTTAGATAATATGAGAAAAAAGAAAGTTATTAAGGAAAGAGAACAATAAAAGAACAAGAATTAAGAAGACAGAAGATAATGGTTGAACTGTATTCAAATTTTTGAAGATCAAAAGAGATTGCAAAACGAGAAGTGAAAAGATGTTTCCGCAAATAACAAGTGTGATTGAAAAAATTGTTTGCATGGAAATTATGCTTACATCTCAGCCATTTCAACTGTAAAATGATGAGACCTTGCTTCCAATCTAGTAATGCACTTATATCCATAAAGTCATCATACCGGGGAGTTTATCAGAACACTTACTATGAAAATAAATATATTTAAATGATGCCACGTTAAAATTGGTGGCAAAATAACTGTAGTCGAGATGCCAGGTCAGGACTGATAATATTGTAAATTCTTTGCAATTATATCATCTTTCTGTTGTTATGTTGTAAGCTGTACTGATTGACTAAGAATAAACAAAACTCTGTTCCCAGTCATCAACGAGTTTAATTATTGTCGCTATACAGCCATTACTAAGGATTAATTTGGAATCCATTTTCTATTATTTCTTTAAAACGTTTGCCCATTTTTCTCATAATGTTTAGTTGAAGGTGCTATTCTGGTCGTTTTCATTTCTTAAACATTTTTTATCAATTTTCACTGGCACCAACAATTTATTCAAATAATTTATTCCTGGTAAATCCATTTTTCTTAATTTACTTTCTTTTTATTTTTGTCCCGCACCTATTAATGCAAAATTCCTTAATCCACCTTTATCATATCTTGCCAGTTGTTCATTGGTTTTTTTTTTTTATCTCTGGTCAACATTTTCACAATTTCCTATATCATCATTCAATATCTTTACAATATTTTGTTATACATAGGCTAAATATTTCTTAGGATCCGAATCAATTTTTATGTACCTGAAAAGAAAAAGTGAATACAACCAAGTGTGCTATTATAAATAATTCTTTGTATAATGAGGAAAAAAAACCTTAAATTACATGATAAAATTACTCATGATTTACTGTAAATATTTCTATTAGAAACAGATATTATAGATTTTAAGCCAGAATTCACAGGGCATAATTACCATAAAATCAGAACATTTTTAATTATATGATAGAAATTTTATTACGATAACATGAATTATTTAATAAAGTATGACATCTTAGTATTTTCATCTTTTCCTCTGTGTCTGTTTCCATTGCATTACTCTCTATATACCAACCTATCCTTCTCTCTATCTATCTCAGGCTGTCATATCTATCTATCTATCTATCTATCTATCTATCTATCTATCTATCTGCTTGTATGTATGTGTGTTTATCTATCTATGTCTCACTCAAAATTGTTTAGTTTTTCAGTCAATCTATCTATCTATCTATCTATCTATCTATCTATCTATCTATCTATCTATCTATCACAGCCTGTTCATATCTATCTATCTATCTATCTATCTATCTATCTATCTATCTATCTATCTCATTTTGTTTATATCTGTCTATCTATCCATCTGTCCATCTATTCTATATTAACCTTTTCATCTTTCTCAATCTAACTCCATCTGGGTATATTTGTCTAGTTTTATTTGTATCTGTCTAGCCTTCCAATAATGAAATCCTTTTACCGCTTTTTCAAAAAGACTTGCCTGTACCCTCAGCCAAAAATGGCCAGCATCTAAAATAAAAAATGACATTTTCTTTCCTGTCTTTAAATATTTGTCATCCTTAAAAGATACTTTGTGATGAAGATTACGCTATCCAAATCGTACACAAACATACACTCACACAAAACACACACATATACGAGATTTTAAAAATACAATAAAAGACTGGTTAGTATTCCTACACGATTACAAGCATATATATGTATATATATATATATATATATATATTATTGTCTATTTGTGCAGCAATCCCACATTTATACAAGCTTCATTAAATTGACTGGCAAGGTACAGCGTTAAGTATTTTATTTAATGTTTCTTGTTCTTTTCTGGATTTAAATTATGCAGAAATTATCCAATTGTTTTGTATACCCAAACACTTTCAGCTATGTTTTACCTGTTAACAAAGATGATTTTATTTTTAATATTAACTATAATATAAGACTGTTTTATTTATTTTCTCTGCCTTTTTTAATGAAACTTCTATGCAGATATATATATATTTTTTTCGTAAATCTTTGATTAAATGGGGTTTACAATTCATGCTGAAAATAGCTATTTCCCCTATAAATATTATCTGAATTTACAGATAAATAAATATATATATATATATATATATATATATATATATATATTTTCTATTTGAAAATGAGTTATTACGTGACCTAGGTTTCTACCATAAGTGGTGTCTTCAGGTAATTTTTAATAACTGATTTTCCGTTTTTCTGTTTTTCTTTCTCTCTCTCTCTCTCTCTATATATATATATATATTACTTGTGTTAACAATGCTCAGTAATATTAAGTATTATTAAAAAATATCTTTCCGGTATTTTAATATATATAACTACATGAGGAAATCAAAAATAAAATCCCAGAAAGGTCAGTTCATGATTGCATAGCTCATGAAACTTTAATTTGTGCTACAGATAAAAGATAATATCTATATTTCTCAATATATATATATATATATATATATATATATATATACATGACTCAATGGAGTTATATATCTATCCAATGATATATATGTATGCATATATATATATATATATATATATGCACACACATGCATATACTCATATACGTGTAAGAATTTATCAGTATTTGTGTCATTACAGAAATGGTGTACAAAATTTTAATAATGGAAGAATATGTCTTGTGATATATAACTAAACAAATATAAATTAATATATATATATATATATATATATATATATATTCTAAACATATATTATTAAATATAAGAGACAATGAATGTCTATTATGTTTAATCATGAGCCATTCTAGACATCATAGTTTGGTTTTAATTTCAGGTGAAAATAAAAACAAAAATTCTTGAACATTTGGATAATTTTTATTAAGTTGGTTCGAAGCTTTCGGTTCACATGAGCCATCTTCAGAGAAGTTACAGGGACGTTAACATAAAAACATCCACCATCAACCAACTTAATAAAAAATTATTTAAATGTTGGAGAATTTCTGTCTTTATTTTCAGCTGAAATTAAAGCCAAAATACGATGTTTAGAACGGCTCATGATTAAACATAATAGACATTCATCACCTCTTATATTTAACAATATATTTAGAAAATTATCGCCCGCCTCAATATACTGAATACATACACACACACACACACACACACACACACATATATATATATATATATATATATATATATATAGGTATGTGAATGAATATACATATGTTCATACACACATGCATAAAGATATTGTTCAGATGTCAGTTAAAACAGGGCTCAATTTTGTATAAACAGATATTATAATATTATATTATATTAATATAATATTATATTATATTAATATAATATTATATTATATTAATATAATATAATATTATATTAATATAATATAATATTATATTAATATAATATAATATTATATTAATATAATATAATATTATATTAATATAATATTATATTATATTAATATAATATAATATTATATTAATATAATATAATATTATATTAATATAATATAATATTATATTAATATAATATTATATTATATTAATATAATATTAATTATATATTAATAAATATCCATATTATTCTGTATCAGTAGCATTAATCAAATATTCATGCACTACCCTATCATCATGTGCATATTACAATCTGACCATTTAAGAGATTTGAATTTCAAGTGACCTTAAACTTAGCCCACCATCTTATGATAATCTGTATGTTTATTAATATATATAAATACACACACATATAAAATATGCATACATAGGTATGAGTGTATGCATGCATGTATGCATTTCGTTAGAAATTAAACATAACATCTTCTGGTGCAAAATTGTCAAGCCATAATGCCATGGCAACATCAATTTGAGATCATTGTCTCATCTTCTGACAAATAATGGCAGAGGATGCCCAAGGTATGGTCGAACGTATTAGACTTGCTGATAAGAACCATCGATATTTTTCTGAAGAATCTTGAAGAAACTCTTCATTCTTTTGCAAGAATATACGAGAAAATACAATAAATAAAAAAATACTCATTGTCCATTTCAGAAAAAACACATGTACATAAATATATATATATATAAAATCAGATACACACAGTTTATATATATATATATATATATATATATATATATATATAGGAAAAACTACTAAAAAGTTGTAAGTTTAAAAATGTGTTTTTTTTTATTTATTTCTATTATTATGTTTGATATTTCAGACCGTCCACGGCCTTTCATCAGAAACAAATGATTTTAAAATTTAAATTTTAAAATCATTTGTTTCTGATGAAAGGCTCAGGCCGGTCTGAAATATCAAATATATATATATAATAATAGAAATAAATAAATACTGTCAAAAAAATACATTTTTAAACTTATAAATCTTTAGTAGTTTTTCCTATAAATATTAAGACAGTATACATGGATCATCACTATGTTATATATATATATATATATATATTGTGCTTAATTGTGATAGTTTTTAGTATCAAGGTTGTTGTTTTTCTGTGGTTTTACTGATAAAATGTATCTTAGCAAGCAGGTTTTTACCTTAAAGTGCTCAATTTCGGGGCATATATAGATCATTGATAAGTAACATAATGGTTTCCTCACTAAACACTGAAGTTGGCATGAATCTGCTCAGTTAAAGTGACAAACTGTTTGTGCTTATACACACACACACACACATATATATATATATATATATATATATCCCTTTGTCTATCTATATATGCATAAATCTAATATATATTTTGTATATATGTATATATAAAAATGCTATTATATATTATGGACTCGCTCATCGATTTTGATGTATGAGTGTCTAAATCAATTAGACTGCCACACAAATAATTGCTTAGAGTGGTGAAGGCTTGTGTAGCACCATCCACACTTTTTGGAATGGCTGATAACAAACAATCGGTGCAGAAGTTTGCCACGGATGGCATGAACTGCAGACATCAGTTATTTAACCCATAACTGGAGAGAAGGTACGGATTAATA
>JBBBDQ010001247.1:317500-382500 GCA_037127315.1 Ascarosepion bandense | reverse complement strand
TTTAATTGCATTTTGCATGTATAAAAACAGATACATGCATGCATATTGAAATGAAACATCTTCTCCAAAGCTTGTGATTGATTTAAATTACTAGATAGATAGATAGATAGATAGATAGATAGATAGATAGATATGAAAAGACCAGGATAGATTGATAGATAGATAGATAGATAGATAGATAGATAGATAGATACAGATGGAGGCAGTAAGATACATGTAGACAGAGAGAGAGAGCAATAGAGACATATGTATAGATATATATGAACAGAATGAAATAAGTAGATAGATTGATAAATAGTATTTGAACAAAAAAAAAGAAATGTATACATACAAGCATATATATATATATGCAGAGTGCAACGGAGAAATTATTGTCTAAATTATGCAAAAATGAAAATAAAACTAACATCCAATTTAAACAGATATATTTACCAAAATTAAACAAAAATATCTTGAAATACAAAGAAGTAAATTTATTTATTCAATAAAATTATCATTGGCTTCAATAACAACCTCCAGATGACTTCGAAATCTCATGCAACTCTTCTGGACTGTCTCCTTGTTTATGTTGGTGAACAGTTCAATATTTGCCTTCAGTTCATCTTTGCTGTTACAAGGAGTTTTGTCAGTCTCCCATTTAATGAGCCCCACAATAAAAATCAAGATTGAAGTCTTAGAAGTTAGGTGTGCCAAATATAAGAACTAAAATTGTCTGACAACCATTGTGTGGCATGGTGCAGAGTCCTATTGCCAGATATAGTGCTTCTCAACATCTACACCCTTGACCCAGGGAAGCACTACCTCCTCAAAGCACTTGATGTAGGCCTCTGTGTTGAGTCTAACGTCGTCAGCAGCAAATTCAGGAGGAATTTTCTTATTAGATTGATCAAAGTGAATTTTCCAAGCTGATATATCATTATAATCACCATTAGACTCATATATATATCTATCTATATATATATATATATAATTTATTTGTTTAACTATATTTTGCATGTGAAAAGAGATATATACATGCATATTGAAATAAAACATCTTATCCAAAGCTTGTGTTTATATATTTATAAGTGAAAAAGAAAATGTTTTTTTTTTTGTCAGCAAGACATCCATGAGAATAATGGGGTACAGTGTTTATTTTCTATAAGCTAGTGTTCATATACCTATTCATGCACATCTATATATATATACGTATATATTCATTTGTTTTCTCCTCTCTATCTGTGCATGTGTGTGTGTAGCTGTACATTAGTAGCATATATTTCAATCAGAATCACTTTGCATGTGCATGCAAGGGTAGTGGGGGAGGATAGTAGTTGAGGCATCGGAGTGTGGAGATGTGCTGAGGATGAAGAAGAAAGACAAACGAGCCTTGTACACTCTAAATGTGTAGACCTTCCACCATTGTATCTCAGTCAGGCAGACACAACAAAATAAATGTATGTTGAAATCGGCATGTGCATCTTCAATTAGCACTGGACGCACATATTTTTAACAGTATTTGTGTGCATCAGTGCATACTGTAAGAGTTAGGGTATATATTCTCCTAAGGTCTTTGCATGCAGCTAGGAATGCATAGAGAAATGCAAGATTCTGCACTAATTATGCATTTGTATGCATTTTGCATCATTGTATATATTAATGCATATCAGTGCATATAATGCATATTAGTGCATATAATGCATTTTTTGTTTATACTCTACTTAATGAAAATTTGCTAAAGTGTCCATATTTATGTGTCTGTATCTGAGTATGGTATATTGTGCTCTTTTTTCACAGACGGTACCCAACGGGCTCTACTATACCAAGCAATTGACAAAATAAAAAACACACAATATACATATATATATATATATATATATAGAGAGAGAGAGAGAGAGAGGGAGAGAGAGAGAGATAAAGGAGACCAAGCTTGTTGATATTATTAAACAAAACACGTTTGAAATAATTCTTACTACCTAAATATACCATATCTAAAATTCGTATCTACTTATCAATTTGATTCACTCTTCTTTGCACACACTCTCTTTTATTTTTCGCTCTCTGTTTATATATATATATATATATATATATAGACATGCACACATACACAAGCATACAAATACACACACACATACACATTCACACACGTATACATGGCCTGAAGATTGATTTCAAGCATCAAACAGACTGGATTGTTTGATTGGTTGTTTTGTTTAGTGGCATTCCAACGCCTATGGGTCGTTTGTTGCCAAAAAATAAAAATTTTGGATGCAATTTTATTTTGACATTAATGGTTTTTAGTAATTTTTTTCTTACTAATTAACCCATAGATGAGGTGAGAGACGGTAGATTCATACTTTTCTCAAGAGTATTTGCACATAACTGAATATAACAAATAAACACAACTGTAATTAAAACTTTGCACTCCCATTAAAATCCTGAGCCATTATTCAGTCAACCAACTGCACGTTCAAGTTATACCACCTGGTATTCCCAAGTGGTAAAACTATTTAGGTACTGACCAGATTTAATGTTGCTTAACTTTGGGATCATACAGGAATTGGTGTTTCAATGTGATATGGCTGGAAACTATACCACTTGGTGATGAACTTAATGCAACTTTTATATTTAAATATTTTTTATTGCTCATATTGAGCACTTTTTACATAAAATGAAAATTATATTCTAATACACATGCACATATATATGTGTGTATATATCTGTGTTTGTGTGTGTGTGTATATATATATATATATATATATATATATATATATACTGATTGATTGTTTAAGTACTTAGTTTATGATCATCATAAAATTAGACAAGTTCACAAATGTATTTAAAAGTGTTCAATGCAATTATTAGGCGACCTAGGTTTCTACCGTGTGGTGTCTTCAGATGATTTGCAATAACTGATTTTACTGTGTTTTTTAAGAACACTCACGTAATGTGTATTTTTTTGAACACTCACATGACAGGGAATTTTTGAATGCTCAATTTTTAAAATTAGAAGATATAACATTTATAACCTTTTCTACCATGGTTGTATGAACCTAATCGGAATTTCATATAACCATGGATAAAAATGTTATAATATCTTCTAATTTTAAAAACTGCACATTCAAAGATTCCCTGTCATGTGATATTTTAAAAAAATACCCATTGCGTGAGCGTTCTTAAAAAAAAATCAATTATTGCGAATCGCCTGAAAACACTGCATGGTAGAAACATAGGACACTTGTTTACAAATGAAGAATATATATATATATATATATATATATATTCCTACAACTCCAAATGTTAATTTGTCAGTACCCATGTCTAAGTAGATATTCTGAATCTTTTAAGTCTATCTGAATTACCTCAATTGCTTTAAATATTCAAGAGGCTTGATGAAGAAAATATGCTTTCTAGCAGAAATAATTTTATAATCTATAATTTTTTTATTATCTAATTAATAGTTTTAACAAAAAATTAACTGAATACATGAAACACCAATTACTGTATATCATGTATATGGGATTCACTTTGAATATCTGTTTGCATTACTTCAGTATGAACAACTATATTTTTTTAAAAATTTACAATGTGCTCCCCAAAGAAGTTTTGTAATAGCATTTTTATTTGTGAAAGTTTTTTGTTTTTCTGCTTAAAAAGCATAAACATCAAATAATCCTGAAGAGTGAAGATATCAAAATAATGCCATCATGAAACATCAAAGTCAGAATGACAGAATTAATACTGCTCCATATTAATTCTATTAATACTCTATCTATATCTTCATATTGATCACTTTATGACAAAAAGACATGCTTGTCTAAAATGCCTTCCTACCATTAAACTACTGAAAAACATAAGTTTTGGCACTAAACATCATTACAATTTAACAATATATATATATATATATATATATATATATATATATATATATATATTAACAATATATTGTAGTGATACCGACCGAGCAAAAGTGATGAACTGGATGTTAGCTCTATACCAACTAAAAAGCAAATGAACAAAACTCATCATGAGCATCCCAGTTTGTGCAGATGTTCCAGTTGAAAAATAAAAATTAATCAAATATCAAATTTACATTTTATATTGTAGTTAATGCACCAGTAATTGAAAAATTATCTGATTTTGAAAACGACACGCCTAAATGCATTTCCTCCAGCCACTACTCCCTAATTTTCTAAATAACCATGAATTCATATTATATTTTAAAAATAAATCATTTTCACCATATATTTTAACATATCACCTGAAGAGGAACAATTTTTGTTCTGAAGCATGAAAATTTTTGTGTAGTGATATTATGCTTTTATAAACCATTGTAATGACAAACTTACAATATATATTAATAAATCTACATATAATCCTATGTCAGTGGAAGAACTTAGAGTTTCATGCGTTATGCAATCATCTGGTGCATAATGCATGTGTGTCAAAATGATATACACTGAAATGCAAGCTTGCTTATAGTTCTTCTTTATAGATGCATTACCATCTGAAACTACATGCATGCAGTTCTGGGAACACCATCTGTTGGAAAACAGCAAGAACTTACTCAAGGTCCTAATATATAATAGGTTTCTTTTGCTACCTTGTTGGTAGAAACTGCTAGTAAAAAAGGATAGTATTCCTAATATGTTAAAAATTAATTCTACATCTTCAATTTTCTGTATTGTGTATTGAGTAATTTTTTATATCACTGTTTTCTGGATAACCATGTCTTTAAAACAGTTTTATTACATATATATATATATCTAATAATTGGAGTAGATAGACTAAACTATTGCCTGGTTCACACTCCACACATGTCTATTGAACAGGTGAAGCGGCTCATCCCTTGTTTCCTGTTTAGGATGTGGTTTCCGGCTTTCTCTTTTACAATCTTTTCACTCTTTTCTTTTTTCTTTCAATTGGAGTAGATAGACTAAACTATCACCTGGTTCACACTCCACACATGTCTATTGAACAGGTGAAGTGGCTCATCCCGTGTTTCTGTTTTTTTTTTGTTTTTTTTTTAATCATCTCACCCCAAGCAAGGCATTCCACTGCCACTATTGCGCATGGGGCTACATAGGGGAAGGTAAAGAGAAGGAGTGGTTGGACATAGGGAATGTCAGGAGGAAGGTGACAGATGAGTAAGGATATCGAGGATGAGGGTTGGGAAGAGTGCTTGATAGAATGGGAGCAGGTTAGTGTTTTAGGAGGTGTCTATTGACCTTACATTTAAACTCCTGGAGATTGTAGCCATCGGGGAAGCAATCGTTTGGAAGGGAATTCCACAGTCGGGAAGTGCAAGAAAAGAAACTGTTGAAGTAGAAGTTACGGCTGCATTTGATTGGTTTCAATGTAAAACGGTGGGATCTAGTTGCTAATCTAGTATCTCATTCAAATTTGTATTTAGGGGGCACTAGTGATCTAAGTTCATTGGAGCAGAAGCCGTGAAAGTATTTATAGAAGAGACACAGGGAAGCCACGTCGCGCCGGTGGGAGAGAAACTGCAGGCGGTCTGCCAAGTCGGTATCTATCACATTACAGACCCTCCTCTGAACCTTATCGAGAAGCCCGAGGAGAACAGCAGGGGCACCCGACCAGATATGGCAGCAGTATTTAATGCACAGGCAGATGGTAGATTTATAAATGTGCAGGATAGATTTAGACGGAAAAAATTTCCGGGCCCTAAACAGAGAACTGACTTTCATAGCAGCGGATATAGCAATGGATTCGATATAGTCAATCCATTTGAGGTCCGCTGAAAGTGTGAGACCAAGGAGGTGTAGTGTTTTACTCTCTGGGAGGCAAGCCTGGTCCATGCTAATGGGAGGTAGATAAGATTGTCGATGATGGTTAATTGAGAGTAGCTTCATTTTAGAAGCATTAAAATTTACTAGCCATTTCTTATCTCAGTCCGATATGGATTGGAGGTCTTTTTCAATCTCGGCTGTGAGGTTAGCTTTGACGCCTCCACCAGATTTTTGTAGGAGGTGAGAGTAAACTGTGGTGTCATCGGCGTACAAACCTATTTGGGCTCTTATGGAATCAGGGAGATCATTAATGTATATCAGGAAAAGTGTAGGACCTAAGATGGAGCCTTGGGGGACACCTGCATTTGTATGGTAGTTCTGAGAAGCATGTCCGTTTAATACCACCTTCATTGTGCGGTTAGAGAGGAATGACTGGATTAGTTGAAACAAATGTCCAGTTATACCATAGCTCCGCAGTTTACATAGAAGGCCAGCATGCCAAACTCTGTCGAACGCCTTAGATAGATATATCCAATGCAACGGTTCGGGCTTCGCCATTCCTGTCGAGTGCCTGGTATATGTACTCGGTGAAGGTCATTAGCATATCAGCAGTAGACCTGGTTAAGCGGAAACCATATTGCTTGTCCGAGAGGAGCCTGTGTGCTGTGAGATGCTGAACTTCCTCAGCGTTGATAATGGCTTCAAATACATTGCCAAAGATTGGAAGAAGGCTGATAGGGCGGTAATTTGCAGGGTCAGAGGGTTCTCCAGTCTTTTAAAATATAGGAACTACAGAGGAAGATTTCCAACAGGCAGGAAAGCAGGAAGCAGATAGGCAGAGGTTGTAGAGCTTAGAAAGGACAGAGGAGAGTTCAGGGGCACATTTCTTTAAGACCATGGTTGGGATTCCGTCACCACCGCTCGCTTTGTGAGGGTCAAGTTTTAAGATTATCTTAGAGACAAGCGAAGGTGTAATGTGGACATCATTCAGTTGTGCCTTGGTTCTAGGTGAGAAGTCAGGTGTCAAAACTCCAGACGAGTCCAGACTTGAATTGTTCAAGAATCTGCAGGCAAAGCATTCAGCCTTATTTGCTGGGGAGGTGAGGACCTCAAATTTGTTGATTAGCGGGGGTATTGTGGACTTGCTCTTGTTAAGTACTCTTTTACAGAGTCGCCAGAAGTCTTTAGAGCCGAATTTAGAGCATGCTATGCATTGCTTCATTCTGGCAGCAAACAACATCTTAGCTTCGTTAAGTATCCTTTTACACTTATTACGAACTGAAGTGAAAAGGCGCCTGTTTTGGTCCGACGCGTAGTTACGATAGAGTCGGAAGAAATGATTCCGGTGGGCAATGGCAGCCGAGCAAGCGGGTGAGAACCATGGAGATGAATGAGATTTAAGCTGGAATTTCCTAGCAGGAATGAAGGCATCGATACCAGCCTTAACCCAGGAGGAGACCTCGGATGCACATTCTTTGATGGGAAGACTAAAGACGTTGTTCCAAGAGATGTCACAGAAGAAGTCTCTGAACGAATCCCAGTCTGCTCTTTGATAGCAGTAGGATATTCTACTTGTCTGGGTTTCATGGGTCGGGCGGGAGTGGAGTGAAATATTGACGGACACTACAGTGTGGTCAGAGTTTCCGAGTGGGCAGAGTTGTCTGGTAGTGCAAGAGTCTGGGATGGAAGTGAAGCAGAGGTCTAGAAGTGAGTCCCTTCCATTAGGGTTGTCGGAGAAACGCGTGGGGAAGTCCACTACTTGCATAAGGGATTGGGTGATTGAAAAGTTCATGGTTTGGACACCAGCAGGGTCGGTGACAGCGTTCTTCAGCCACTTGGTGTGGTGGGCGTTAAAGTCACCAAACATGAATACATGGGCAGAGGGATGGGAAGAAATGGCTTTGTCGATATTGTCAGAAATGATGTCAAGTAACGAACAGTCAGGGGAGGAAGGAGAGCGGTAGAGAAAGAAGAGATAGCTAATCGAGCTGAGAAGTGAGAGGCGGAAGCACATGACAGAATGATCTGGGGATTCAAAAGATGACACCCTAGCTAAGGGAAGGTGATCGCTGACATAGACACCAAGCCCATGCATATGAACATTGGAGTCCTTCCTGAAGAGGGGAAGGTAGCCAGGAACGTAGAACTCAGATGAGGGGATAGAAGGGTTAAGATTTCCTGTTTAGGATGTGGTTTCCGGCTTTCTCTTTTACAATCTTTTCACTCTTTTCTTTTTTTTTTTCAATTGGAGTAGATAGAATAAATTATCGCCTGGTTCACACTCCACACAGGTCTATTGAACAGGTGAAGCGGCTCATACCTTGTTTCCTGTTTAGGATGTGGTTTCCGGCTTTCTCTTTTCCAACCTTTTCACTCTTACATAGCCCCCTGTACATCAGTGGCGTTACCGCCTTGCTTGGGGTAATATGATTAAAATATATATATATATATATATATATATATATTCATTGTTTAACAATGATTTCTATGTTAGCATATGTTAGATGGGGTTTTCTTGATGGCTTCGTAATTGAGCCAACATGAAAATATTGGGGCGAGTTTTACAGCTATATGCCCTTACTAACACCAACCAGTTTTGGAGACTGCAAACTCGGTGTTTTTATTGAGACACCATTTCTAGGATGATTAGCTAACAAGGTTGGAGTACCCAGCCTACCCTATTCAACCTAGCCTATTCAACCTACCCTACACAGAGTAGATGTAGGATTTTTTTTTATTTCAGAGATTTCCTTCTCTTAGACAAATTCCTATCCAAAGTTCAAGAAACTTACCCAGCCTAACTTTTTATTTTTCTCTTAAATGTCCCCAGTTTGGGGTTTTAACTATTTGCCCATAACTGGGACCCTAACAGGTACTATAACCCGAGGTCAGGATGGACCTGGAAACAACAGCAATTAAAAAGTAGCTCAATGCTTCTCTAAAACACATGATCAGAGGCCTTACTGCCAGATGTAATTTAACATCATACTCAGGACCATATGTATATTATGGTCTCTGTGTGTGTGTGTGTGTGTGTATGTGTGTGTGTGTGTGTGTGTGTGTGAGTGTGTATATATATATATATATATAATAATAATATTTATTAATAAATTATAACTATTTATTAAATTATAAATTATAACATTGATATGTTACAATATCACTACAAAAGTAGCTATTTTGTAGTGATATTGTAACATATCAATGTTATAATTTATTAATAAATATTATTATTATTAGCTCTACTTTGTATTGAGCACTTTTTTAAAAATAGTGTTTCTTTGGATGGGGAATATTATTCCACCCATACTTATATATATATTAGTCATTCACATACAAGCCTGTTTTGCTGTATCACAGCTCATCAAAGTGTCTGAACATCTTCAGAGAGGTTCCAAAGACATTAACATAAAAACATCCACCATCAGCGACGATTTTATCTTGTGTTGACATAAAACTTTGATAAGCAACAATAACAGTTGCCAAATAGCAAACACAGTTTGTAAATTTGTTATGCGGTTCTATAACGTCACACTGTGTGAGTGCTTGAAATGTGAGCTGAAAACTTAGAAACAAATTAATATAAAAATTATCCAAATTTTGGAGAAATTTTGTCTTTATTTTCACCTGAAATTAAAGCCAAAATATGATGTTTGGAACAGATCTTGATTAAATGTAATAGATATTCATTGTCTCTTATATTTAACAATATATGTTTAGAAAATTATCTGCTGCCTTGATGCACTAAATATATCTTACAACACAAAATGTTAATTGGTGGATACCCATGTTTAAATAGATGCTTTGCATCTTCAAAAGACTAGCTGAATTACTTCAACTGGACCAAATATTAATGCAACTTAATAAAGAAAATATGCTCTAAAAACATATATATCATGTTAAATTGTCATGATGCTAAGTGCCCAAATTGCTGTTTTCAGTATGTTACTGGTAGAAACACATTTTAGTTAAGCAGAATTTTTGTCATAATGTGCTCAATATGAAGATAGAATGTTAAGAGAGTTAATGTGAAGAAATTTGTCACTTAGCTGAGTAGTGTTATTTCAGTCATACTGACTTTGAAGTTTGATAAAGGCATTATTATATATATACTAGTAGTATAGCTCAGCGTTGCTTGGGTGTAATGAAAGCTTTAAAACTAATCCAGGGTCCTGGAGCTCAGATTCTTTGGACATTCGCACGAAAGAGTAAAAAGCAATAGTTGTTTCCAGTCAAAGCAAAACCATAGACTGAAATAAAATTGAATGAATGTAAGTCAAATTTTGATTTCCTGATATTGATATCAAATAAGTTCTTTTTGTTGTAAACTGAATTTTGAAGGCTAAATAAGTCCTCTGAGTAAATGGTATCATGGCTGAGAGTAAGAACTACAATTATACCTACTTACAGCAGCAAAACCTGAAGCAAAAGCCAAAATAAAAGGGCTGAAAACCTGATTTTGATCAGACCCAATAGTATATTGGGGTATCGATTTTCAATATCAGAGTCAAATAAGTCATCCAAGGATAAACTAACCTAAGTAAGTCCATGAAAACTTATCGTACCCATCGGGAATAAAATTGGAGAAAATGAGCCATATTGATGGCTGAATATCGGTTTTTGATCAGATGCGATAGAATATCGGGGATATTGATTTCCGATATCAAGGAAAATGAGTCATCTGAGAAGATCTACTAATGTTTGAAACTAAGAAATATAGCTTTACCAAGTTAGAGCAAATTCTGCTGTAAGAACCACAATAAAAGGGCTTAAATCCTGATCTTGATCAGACCTGATCGGATATTGAAGTATCAATTTCCAACATCAGGAGGAAATCAGAAAAAATACATAGCTCATAACCTGACAGGAAGCTTAAAAAATATTTGTTTGAAAGTTGCTGAGAATTGGATAAAAATTGTAGATTTGTATAAAGGACATACAGACAGACAGACACACACACACACACAAACATCTTGCCTTTTATATATTATAAAGATTTTCAATAATTACCATGGATAATATATATTTCATTGCTTTGATGTTCTTAACGCGGCTCATCAGTGGATCTGATGAGCCGCGTTAAGAACATCAAAGCGATGAAATATGCATTATTCAAGGTAATAATCAAAAATCCTTTATAAAATATTACTCTGTGAAATTAAATAAATGAATTTAACATTGAGTTCTCTCGAGTTCGTCTCTTTTGGAATTTACCTGGATTACATATCAAGTGTACTATGTTATATATATAGTGCATCAAGGTAGCAGGTACTTTTCTAAACATAGACTGTTAAATATAACAGACAATAAATGTTTATTATGTTTAATCATGAGCCGTTTCTAGACATCATATTTTGGCTTTAATTTCAGGTGAAAATAAAAGCAAAAATTGTCCAACATTTAGATATTTTTTTATGCTGGTTCTAAGCTTTCAGTTCACATGAACCATCTTCAGAGAGGTTACAGGGTACGTTATCATAAATACATCAAAGATAATATTATCATGTGTTGACATAAAACATTGCTGTGCAACAATAACAGTCACCAAATAGCAGACGCAGTTCATAAATTTGTAATGCGTTTCTATTATGTCACACTGCATGAGAACTCAAATTGAGAACAAAACCATATATTTAAATGCAATGTAATGTGTTAGGACCAGATTTAAACTTGATTTTATTAAGTGTGGGTTGTTTTGATTTTATGTAGATGGCCTCCAATATCTGAAGATTATTTTTACTGTGTATATGAGTGAGTATTATTGTGTTATTGACTACAATCTGTCTATTATTACCTACATGGCTATGTTTTTCTAAGAAATGTTGTTTAATTAAACGCTGAAAGGTGACAAAATATATATATATATATATATATATACTTGGTGATTATATACTTGTTGTTAGTTAGAACATTCATTTTCTGCCATTTCTAATCAGGTCTTCCATTTTTATTATATATTCACAAACCGAGGCTGTGTTCTGAGTGTTCTTATGATTTTGTACCTTTCTATCCCAGTTTGTCAGAGGTACTGTCATGTACCCAGGGTACTGTCATGTACCCAGAATGTGCATTGTGGTGCAGTGGATATTGACTCAGAATGACAAATCAAGTTTGAATTTCTGTTGAATTCCTTGTATACCTTTGGGAAAGGTCTCAGTCCATCTCTTTCCTCCAGTTATGGGTTAAATAATAGAACAGATTGGATTCTATAGCCTTGGCTGGCAACTAGTCTACCGCAGAAAGCAATGGCAACATACTACAGGATAATCTTCTGCCCAGTCTGTCATGTTTCTTTCAAGACATGATCACCCAAAGCGTGTATCACGTATGGCACTTAACTGACTGACTGAATATAATAGTTGGAAACATGATTCAGTCTTCTACTGGTCATTAAGGGGGGATTGGTTTTCTATTGTTATGAAGTAATAAACTGATCCCCCACTAATGACTACTTATTAATATAATACATATCTTCTCCCTCTAGCTATGAGTCTAATAATTTAACAGATTGGGTTCTATAGCCTTGGTCGGCAACCAGTCTACCGCAGAAAGCAATGAAGGTCATTCTGAATGGGCATGCCTCTTCGTCCTACAGCACGAATGCTGGTGTCCCACAGGGCTCTATCCTGGGCTCGATGCTCTTCCTTATTTTCATCAACGACCTCCCAGATGAGATCAAGTCCCAAGTAGGCATCTACGCAGATGACACTACAATATACTCCCGCTCCAGTAAGAAACCTGTCGTGGCGGACAGACATAATCTCGCTGCTGAACTTGAGCAGGATCTACACTCTGTGGTGAACTGGGGCAAGAAGTGGCATGTCAACTTCAATTCCTCTAAGACCAAGCTCTTGTCTGTCAACCATAACAGGCAACCTCTTCTGCCTCCTATAAGCATGGACCAGGTGATTCTCCTGGAGAGTAATACACTACGCCTCCTCGGACTTACCCTGTCCTCAGACCTCAAATGGAACCACTATATTGAATCCATAGCAAAATCTACTGCTAAGAAGATTGGGTCACTATGTCGATCCAGGAAGTTTTTTCCACCTGAATCCATCCTGCATATATACAAGTCAACCATCCGTCCGTGCATGGAGTACTGCTGCCATTTATGGTCAGGTGCCCCTGCAGTTCTCCTCAGTGTTCTTGACCAGCTCCAAAGGAGAGTCTGCAATGTGATAGGTACTGATCTGGTGACTTGACTACAGCCACTTTCCCATCATCAAAATGTGGCCTCCCTCTGTCTCTTCTATAAATACTTTCATGGATTCTGCTCGGATGAACTTAAGTCACTGATGCCTCCTCAACAGGTGTTTATTCGTGCAACTAGACTGGCAACTGGGTCCCACCCATTCACAGTCAGGTTAGCCAAATGCAGACGACAATTCTACTCCTGCAGCTTCCTCTCTTGCACTTCCCGCCTGTGGAACTCACTCCCGTATTCTTGCTTTCCTGATGGCTACAACCTCCAGAAATTTAAATGCAAAGTTAATACTCATCTACTAACCACTGGCCTCTAGCTCTCTCCCACCCCCTGTATAACCTTCCCCTTCTCTCCACCTATGTATCTGTCATCGCACCTGCTTTCTCAACTTTCTATTGTTCCTTTCTAACTAGTTTGTACTCCTCACTCTTTTCTAATTAATCTTTTTACATTTATGTAACCCCCTGCACATCAGTGGCGTTTCTGCATTGCTCGGGGTGAAATGATTAAAAAAAATAAAAAAAAAATTGCGGGATAATCTTCTGCCCAGTCAGTCGTGTTTCTTTTGAGACATGATCGCCCATGCGTTTATCACGTATGGCACTTAACTGACTGACTGAACATAATAGTTGGAATCATGATTAAAGCTTCTACTGGTCATAAAGTGGGGGATCGGTTTTCTATTGTTATGAAGTAATAAACTGATCCCCCAGTAATTACCATGTAATAATATAATATATCTCTTCCCTCTCTAGCTATGAGTCAAATGAAAGGACAGATTGGGCTCTATAGTCTTGGTCAGCAACCAGTCAACCGCAGAAAGCAATGACAACCTACTGCGGTATAATCTTCTGCCCAGTCAGTCATGTCTCTTTCGAGACATGATCACCCAAGCGTAATAATGGTGAGACCATTGCTAAGCCTTAATCTTGCTGGTTTATGTCTGATTCCATTCTGAAGTGTGTCGTTTGCATACAAAATGTTGACACTTCCATCAGGTTAACTCTTGGTATATTTTCTCTTAGGTATGAGTTCCAGGCCTGTCTGTTCCTGACTGCCAACAGTGTCTTCTCTGAGGGTAACTTGATGAATAAACTCTCCATATCCAGGCTCATCATATGGTTGAATTGGTTGTGAGCATCTTTGATTATTTCCATAAAGTGAGTGGAGTGTTAGACATATGATGATGAATTTCTTATTAATGGGTCAGTTATATCCATGGATGTGCATTGTGGTGCAGTGGATATCGGCTTGGAACGAGAAATTGTAGAGCCGAGTTCAAATTCTAGTTGAATTCCTTGCATTAACTTACACGCAAATACCCTTGGGAAAGGTATTAATCCGTCTCTTCCCTCCAGTTATGGGTTAAATAACAGGACAGATTGGGTTCTATATCTTTGGCTGGCAACCAGTCTACCACAGAAAGCAATGGCAACTTAGTGCGGGATAATGTTCTGCCAGTCAGTCATGTCTCTTTCGAGACATGATCGCCCAAAGTGTGTATCATGTATGGCACTTAACTAACTGACTGATATCTATAAGGAAGTGACTCATAGGGTGGCACACTGAGCTTTGGCAACTAACAATTAACCTGAATGGGAGTTTGAGTTTTTTAATGGCAGAGCAACTCCTCTGTGGGTTATTCAATGACAAAAATTGGGGTTTTAAGGGGTGTTTTTTGTTTAATTACAGTGAGAAGGTTGATTTAGTCAGATTTTTATGAAAATTTTTTGTTTTTATTCTTTTTATTTTAGAAAACTGAAAATGTCTACTAGTTTTGTATTCAAAATGTTCTGCTGAGAATAATTTTTTTCCTTCAAAAATGTGTTATGGTGATATTTTTTTTATCAAAAATGTCTTGTTGGTAATATTTTTCATTCAAAAATGTATATTTTTCTATAAATGTCTATTTTTTATGTATATGTTCTAATAAAAGTCTATTTTTATACTTTCATAGTGTTTTGACCCCAGTTTGGGGGTGGTTAACTATTTGCCCATAGCTGGGACCCTAACAGGTGCTACCACTCCAAGTCAGGGTAGATCTGGGAATAACAGCAATCAAAAGGTGGTTCCATGCTCCTCACAACCTCCCAATCAAAAGCCTTGCTGCCGGATTCAGTTTACCGTCATGCCCAGGACCATAACCTGAGTGGAATACTATCTTTGAGAATTTTGAGGAGACACTATACACTATCTTGCTGTGACCTTTTGAGAATTGCCAGTATGTTATATGTGGGAAGTGGTCCTTGTTCTTGATTAGGATCTCTAAAGCGTTCGACAGAGTATGGCATGCTGGCCTTCTGCAGAAACTGCGGAGCTATGGTATAACTGGACATATGTTTGACCTCATCCAGTCATTCTTCTCTAACCACACAGAAAAAGGTATTAAACAGACATGCCTCCCAAAACTACCATACAAACACAGGTGTCCCTCAAGGCTCTATCCTAGGTCCTATGCACTTTCTGATCTACATCAATGATCTCCCTGATGCCATAGCATCCCAAGTAGGCATGTACGCCGATGACACCACAGTTTACTCTCGCCTCAATCAAAAATCTGGTGTGGGTGACAAGGCAAACCTCGCTGCCGAGCTTGAAAAGGACCTCCAATCCGTAGTGGGATAAGAAACGGCTCGTAAATTTCAATTCTTCCAAAACGAAGCTGCTATCAATTAACCACCATAGACAACCGCACCTACCTCCCATTAGCATGGAACAGGCTTGCCTCCCAGAGAGTAAAACACTACTCAGCAGACCTCAAGTGGAATGACTATATTGAATCCATTACTATGAAAGTTAGTTCTCTCTGCACATATATAAATCTACCATCCGCCCGTGTATTGAATACTGCTGCCACATATGGTTGGGTGCCTCTGCTATTCTCCTTGGGGTTCTTGACAAAATACAACGGAGAATCTGTAATGTGATCGATACCGACTTGGCTGACCGGCTGCAATCACTCTCTCACCGGCATGACGTGACTTCCCTGTGCCTCTTCTGTAAATACTTTCATGAATTCTGCTCTGATGAACTTAGATCACTGGTGCCCCCTAGGTATAAATTTGCATGAGATACTAGATTAGTAACTAGGTCCCACCCTTTTACAGTGAAACCGATAAAATGTAACCGCAATTTCTACTCCAACAGCTTCTTTTCTTGCACTTCCCACCTGTGGAATTCCCTTCCACATACTTGCTTCCCTGACAGCTACAATCTCCAGGAGTTTAAATGTAAGGTCAGTAGACACCTCCTAGCACACTAACTTGCACCCATTCTCTCAAACCCTCTTCCTATGTACTTCCTTACTTGTCTATCACCCTCCTTCTGACATTTCCTATATCTAATCACTCTCTCAGCACCTTCCCCTATGTAACCCCCTGTGCTATAGTGGCAGTGGAATGCCTTGCTTGGGTGAAATGATTAAAAAAAAAAAACTGGCTGATGTAGAGGTGAGCAAAAACATGGAGAATTGAATTAAAGGGAGAAAACTGAGATATCTGGAAGAGGCATAGTAAATGGAAGTAGAAGAATCTATCTTGGTGGGTAAAATAATAGGTTCAGTTCAAAAATTCAAATGAACTGCAAAAAGCTGGAGCAGACAACAGCTGAAATGTTGTGAATATGGCAATGAAGATGATGACAATGGTCCAAACAATGTAATTAGTGTAAATAATTAGAATACCTTAGCTCAGAAATATAAACAAATAGAGAATTCTTTGATGCAGAATATTTGAATGAAAAAAACCTATAATAAGATGGAATAAAAATAGTAACAGTAATAATAAACAATTTACTTTTTCGTTTTAATTGTTACACCCCAAGCAAGGCGTACTGCCACTGATGTTCAGGGGTCTACATAAGAGTAAAAGTTTACATAGGAAGAGAGTAAAGAGAAAGATGAATCAGTTGTGGGGAGTGTCAGAGAAAGGTCAAGAGAAGGATGGGAATACAGGTGTGATGACAGTTGCAAAGGTAGAAAGAAAGTAAAAGAACAAGATATACAGGCTGGTGTAGAAAGAGCTGGAGTCAAGTGGATAAGAGATGGGTATTGACATTGCATTTAAATTCCTGGAGGCTGCAGCCATCAGAAAAGCAAGAATATGGAAAAGAGTTTCACAGGTGGGGAATGCAAGAAAAGAAGCTGCTGAAGTAGAATTGTCGGCTGTATTTGGTAGATCTAAGTGTAAATGAGTCGGACCTGTTGTCAGTCCGGTTGCACAAGTAAATTCTTGTGGCAGGGGCGCCAGTGACTTAAGTTCTGATCTAGTTTATTAGAATAAAAAGAAACAATAATAAAATAGAATAAAAAAAGTAACATAACGCCAATAAAGAATACACTGATTCAGAATTTTGGAATAAAAGCCAACACTAATAAAATGGATTAAAACTACTAATGTTAATAATATAGGGAGAGTCAGCTACGTTTGAAAAATGGCCTTGTGTAAAACGTAACCGAGTCCAAATGTAAAGTCTCAGAAATTTGCACAAAAGAAACAAAAAGTCTTGATTGTATAAATAAGTGTAAATTTATTTATTTATTTATTTTATTTTTTTTTAAATCATTTCACCTCAAGCAAGGCATTCCACTGCCACTATTGTGCTTGGGTCTACATAGGGGGAGATAAATAGGAAGAGTGGTTAGATATTGGAAATGTCAGAAGTGGGGTGATAAATAGTTGGGTGGGTGGGAAGAGTGTTTGAAAGAATGGAAGTTAGTTTGTTAGGAGGTGTCTATTGACCTTACATTTAAACTCCTGGAGATTGTAGCCATCGGGGAAGCAATCGTGTGGAAGGGAATTCCACAGTCGGGAAGTGCAAGGAAAGAAACTGTTGGAGTAGAAGTTGCAGTTGCATTTTATCGGTTTCACTGTAAAAGGGTGGGGTCTAGTTGCTAATCTAGTACCTTGTGCAAATTCGTATTTAGGTGGCACCAGTGATTTAAGTTCATCAGAGCAGAAGCCGTGAAAGTATTTATAGAAGAGACACAGGGAAGCCACGTCATGCCAGTGAGAGAGAGTCTGCACGCAGTCTGCTAAGTCAGTATCGATCACATTACAGACCCTCCACTGTACCTTGTCAAGAAGCCCAAGGAGAATAGCAGAGGCACCCGACCAGATATGGCAACAGTATTCAATGCACGGGCGGATGGTAGATTTATAAATGTGCAGGATAGATTCAGACGGAAAAAACCTCCGGGCCCTGCACAGAGAACCAACTTTCATAGCAGCAGATTTAGTAATGGATTCGATATTGTCATTCCATTTGAGGTCCGCTGAACATGTGAGAGTGTGAGATTTTTTAATGAGTAGAATTCTGTGAAGTCTTTCTCTCTTATCTGTTTTTTTTTTTGTTACCAACAAGCAAATGAGGACAGGGAAAAATCTATTAGTATGGTCTGAAAGAGAGAGTGAGAGAATGTGAAAAAGGTGTGTTACCTAGATGAAACGTTTGGTCGATGGCCAGTGTTTCACTGTAGAGAAAGACAACAATCACACGTATTTATCTTTTTGTGGAAAATAGAAATGGACCAACTTTTAAAATTTTTTTCCTTGCTTCTGATTGGCTAATAAATAAAAAGTTGTAGACATTTGGACATCAGCACATTGTAGAATTTACTGAGCCAGCTGTCTTTTGAAAAGAACTTTTCTATTAATAAATGTATATGCTTTTTTTATTAGCTTATGAAAAGTTGAAGGTGTGTCAAAGCTTGGATTTTTGTGCAATTCAGTCAGTTAAGTGCCATACGTGATACACGCTTGGGTGATCATGTCTCGAAAGAGACATGACTGACTGGGCAGAACATTATCCTGCAGTAGGTGGCCATTGCTTTCTGCAGTAGACTGGTTGCTGACCAAGGCTATAGAACCCAATCTGTCCTGTTATTTAACCAATAACTGGAAGGAATGGGCGGATTAATACCTTTCCCAAGGGTATTTGCACGTAAGTGAATGCAATGAATTCAGCTGGAATTCAAACTCGGCTCCCCGATTTCTTGTTCCGAGCCGATATCCAATGCACCACAACACAATTAAATCTTTTAAAAAAATCTGAGAAAAATAAAGAATTCCTTAATCCAGAATATTTGAATCAAAAGAAACAATAATAAAGTGGAATAAACCTCATTATGGTAATAATAAAAGATTTTACTTATAAACCATCAAATTTGAAGCAGGAAAAGAAATTTACAGTAATTTTGCAGTAATTTTTTTGTTACCACAACTCACACCCCTGAGGATGATCTCGGAAGAAGACTGAAAGTACTTGGGAACATTGAGAAATGAATGATAATAACATCTGTCAATGTTACAGCTCATTTCTGACATCTTTCAATTATAACATGTGAAAGATCATCTGTGAGTATGAACGGATTTTATTAAAAATAAGCAGACACAATGTTTGCAATTTATTTAATCTGACACATACACACACACACATATATATATATATATATATATATATATATATATATATAGTAATGTGCAAAATTATTTATAATACTATTTTATCTTTTATGAGGCATATTGACAGAAAATAATTTCATTAAAGTAATTTTATTTGATTTACTCAAGAAATGCTTTAACAAGAAAAAAGTACTTGTCACAAAATAAATTTAATATTTAGTATAATAGCCTTTTGCTTTGATCACAGCCTTCATTCTGTCAGTCATCACAAGCTTCTTCAATGTATCTAATGGTATCTCCTGCCAAGCAGCTTGTATTTGTCCCCAAAGTGTGCCTTGTGAAGTAACATTAGATTTATCAATTTTTTATCCAAAATATCCCATAGATGTTCAATAGAGTAGTTTCAAAATAACTTGTTGAATAGAAAATAGGAAAAATTAAATATAACTTCTTTTTAAAAGATTTCTTTTACAACTAGTTTTAAATAATCAATATTTACTAGCAATTTACTTGGCTTTTCACCCTATATTTGAATTTCAGTGAGGTCTTTAGGAAAATCACCCTTGTCCTAACACTTTTGCACACACTTTATTTTGATGCCTCATAAAAGATAAAATAGTTCCTGTCCTAATACCTTTGCACAGTACTATATATATATATATATATATATTGATTACAGCAATTTTGGCTTGTGTAATAACATCTTTTTTTTTAGATAATACCATGTTAGTAGCAAGCTACTGTCATCTATGAATGATAGTTGACTTATATTTTGCAATAAAAGTTCACAGAATTAAGGAAATCGGTGAATTTCAATGAGGGCAGATAATAGAATGGCATCAGTGTGGCAAGTCAAATTGTGAAATTGTTAGGTTTTTTCAGGTTAATCATCAAGCAATTAATAAATTTCAATAAATTTCATTAAAAAGGCCATTGTCATGTAGAACAATGTTCAGAGAGATCAAGCATCATGTCTGAATTAAGAAAAAGTGTTCTAAGAGGGAAGTCATCAGAAACTGTCATCAGAACATCAAAGAACAGTATGGAAATGTTGCCATAGGCAGTAAAAAAAAAACTCTGAAATAGCTAGGCTCTCAAAGAAGTGTTTCAAGAATTGGCATATCAACTGAGCGAGAGAATTTGAAAGCAAAGATCATGAATTTTGGTATCTGTAACTTGGTCAAATGAAAGTAAATTCTGCCAATATTCAAATTCAAGACACATTTCTGTTTGAAGAAATCAGAATGAGATTTGGAACACTAAATGTCTACAGGCAACTATGAAATGTGATGAAATTGGAGTAATGGTTTGGTTTGGATGGAATGCCGTTCTGCTCAGTGTTCTTGACAGGCTCCAAAGGAGAGTCTGTAATGTGATAGGTACTGATCTGGTGGCTCGACTGCAGCCACTTCCCCACCGTCGAAATGTGGCCTCCCTTTGTCTGTTCTATAAATACTTTCATGGCTTCTACTCGGACGAACTTAAGTCACTGGTGCCTCCTCAACAGGTGTTTACTCGTGCAACCAGACTGGCAACTGGGTCCCACCCATTCACAGTCAGGTTAGCCAAATGCAGACGACAATTCTACTCCTGCAGCTTCTTCTCTTGCACTTCCCGCCTGTAGAACTCACTCCCGTATTTTTGCTTTCCTGACGGCTACAACCTCCAGATATTTAAATGCAAAGTCAATACTCATCTACTAACCACTGGACTCTAGCTCTCTCCCCACCCCCATATAACCTTCCCTTTCTCTCCACCTATGTATCTGTCATCGCACCTGCTTTCTCAGCTTTCTATTGTTCCTTTCTAACTAGTTTGTACTCCTCACTCTTTTCTAATTAATCTTTTTACTGTTATGTAGTCCCCTGCACATCAGTGGCATTTCTGCCTTGCTCGGGGTGAAATGATTAAAAAAAAAAAAAATTCTCAGCTGCTTCTTGTTCATGAGCAATTGAATGGTCTAAAATGCTCCCAAATATTAGAGAAAGGACTACTCCCACTATTTGGAACCAATCAGATTGACAAAAATGTTTATTTTTTTTAAGAAGATAGAGCACCATGTCATACAAGTAAAAGCCTGGAAAGAATCACAAGGAATCAAGTCACTGGCATAGGGAGTCTAAAGTCCTGGCATGAATCCAATAGACCACATTTGGGAGCACCTTGACTGAAATCTTCAAGAATGTGCAACCAAAACCACGTCAGTGGCAACCCTTAAAGATTTATTGCTAAAATAGCAGCAAAATATGGCCCAGACAAATGGTGAGAACTTGATCAAATCCACAAAAAATCAAATACAAACACCAAAACTAGCAAATAGAATACGAGGGTAATTCAATAAATAAGGTGAATTTTTCAATATAAGGACTTCTACGAGGTTCATTCAATAAATAAGGTAAATTTTTTGGTATAAGGACTTCTACAAGAGTCAATCAATAAATAAGGTGAATTTTTCCGTATAAAGACTTCTACGAATGTCATTCAATAAATAAGGTGAATTTTTCAGTATAAGGACTTCTAATACAGATAGAAGCTTACTTTTTTTAAAAATTTTTTCCTTTACTTCTTTTTCAAAGAGATTTAATTTTTTTGCAGATTGAAAAAAATTTGAGTGTTTTAAAGATTAACAAAACTGACCAACCAAGAAGCATGCTCCAGGATTGAACAGAGGTTAGTTATCAAGTTTTTGGTTGCTGAAGGGTGCAAACCAGTTGAAATTCATAGGAGAATGTCAACTGTGTATGGTGTCACATTTTTCAGCCAAAAAAATGTCTACAAGTGGGCTAAATTGTTTAAAGAAGGATGGAGCATTGTTGAGAATGAAGACAGGCCTGGGAGACCTACAGAAGTGAGATCTCCTGAGGTGATCGAATCAGCCAATGACCTCATTCAGTCTGACAGAAGGGTGACAGGGGATGACACTGCAAGGAATTTGAGTCTATCTGTTGAACAAAGGTAGAGGTCACCAGTTGCATGAAGTCGTCTTGCATCAAGACAACGCAAGGCCTCACACAGCAACCCAAACATTGCAGACCATCAACGAGCTGGGCTGGGAACTGCTCCCTCATCCCTCTTACAGCCCAGACCTTGCCTCTTCAGACTTTCACCTGTTTGCTCACTTGAAAGCGTTCATGAGACACACAAAGTTTGAAAGTGATGATGAAGTCAAAAGTGCTGTGAGTGATTGGCTGAGGCATCAGTTCAAAGATTTTCATGCTGAGGGAATACGGAAGCTTGTTCACAGATGGAAAAAGTATGTGACACTGCTGGTAGACTACGTTGAAAAAAAAAACAGTAAACTTGTATCTGTATCAGTACTTATACCAAAAATTTCATCTTATTTAATGAATGACCCTTGTAGAACTTGTTATGCCAAAAAATTCACCTTATTTATTGAATGATCCTCATAGAAGTCCTTATACCAAAAAATTCACCTTATTTATTGAATGACCCTCATAGAAGTCCTTATACCAAAACATTCACCTTATTTATTGAATGACCCTCATAGAAGTCCTTATACCAAAAAATTCACCTTATTTATTGATTGACTCTTGTAGAAGTCCTTATACCAAAAAATTCACCTTATTTATTGAATGACCCTCATAGAAGTCCTTATACCAAAAATTTCACCTTATTTATTAATGACCCTCATAGAAATTTTTTTGCCAAAAAATTCACCTTATTTATTGAATGACCCTCATAGTTCTAAATACTGTTCATTTATGTTGAGTTGGGATTATATAATTAAATTTTGAAATTGAATGTAGTATATTTCTCCTAGCTTAAAATTTTTCTTAGTCTATTGTATACATGTGTGTGTGTGTGTGTGTTAATATCATGAGACAAATTGGAGAATTTATTAATGACAAATTTGAGTGAGAGTGTCTGCTCTTTTCAGTTTCTTCAAGTTAAAATGAAAGAAAATGAAACTGTACATGAGGAAAACTATGTTGGGAACTCTGAGCATATGAAAGAACCATAAATGAAATTAATTTACTCAAGTGTGTGTCTTTCTGCTTCTTTCTTTGTTTTATCTTATATATTAGAGATGTTTGGAACTGTTGGATTTTAAATCAGTCCACTTAAACTAGAGAGTTTATTTTTTATAAACTTAATATATATTACTAGCAGTATAGCCCGGCGTTGCTTGGGTGTGCTGAAAGCTTTAAAACTAATCTATGGTCCTGGAGCTCAGACTCTTTGGACATTGACACGAAAGACTAAAAATCAATAGTTGTTTCCAGTTAAAATGAAACTGTAGACTGAAAGAAAAATGAATGGAAGTAAATCAAATTTTGGTTTCCTGGTATTGATATCAAATTCTCTGCACTACTGTAAGAACTGCAACCTTGAAATTTCTGAATATCGTTTGTTATGTCTTTGTCTATGAGTGTATCAAATTTAATTAAAATTGGACCACTCCTTCTATAACCAGATTTATTTGATTATCGATTTTCATTATTTATTGGGACTACCTTGACATAAAACCTAGCTAAGAACACTCACAGACATTTATAGTACAACTGTGTAAATTTTCAAGAAGATCGGTTCAGCCATTTTGGAGTCTATAGGTTACACACACACAGAAACACGCACATACATACACACACACAGACAAAGTTCCATTTATAAATAAGTTTAGATTAGATACTTAAATACATATACATAGACACCAACCCTGGTGTATACATATATTACAGCTTTTTTTTATTTTTCTTTTGATTTTTTGGATACTTGAATCAACATATACACATGCCCGCTCATATACATTTGTGAATACCTATATACACACACGTTATAGAGTTTTTCTTTTTGTATATTTGTACATATATATTCGTCTTGTCATTCACACATATACCAACATATAAGCATGCTTTATTATTATATAATTTAAATACGATTGACACACGTGTTATTTTTGCATACATGCACTTACATTTAAAATAAACATCTATTGCTTTCATTATACGTGGGATATACTTATAAACAGGCTTAGGTTTTTCTACATTTAAAAATTATCTTCTGTTGACTTATTACAAGTGACACGAAGGAAATCAAGCTTCAATCTACATACTATCTCTGGATTTTTAAAGAAAAATTTAAAATTTTTAAAGCATTCATCTTTAAAAAATCTCTGAAGGAGCTTAAAGTGAAACATGTTAGATTGAAGGCATATTTTCCTATCTGTTCTTTACTTATTCTATTCACATATAAATACATATATATAACTATTTTTTATATACTATTTTTTATATACTATACTATTTTTTATATACTATACTATTTTTTATATATGTACACTACCGGCCATTATTATTAGGCCACCCTAATATTTAATAGAGTGACAGAGAAACTCTCTTTCTTTTTCTCTCTACACGTACACTACCGGCCATAATTATTAGGTCACCTCAGTGTTTGAAAAAATTATGTATTTTATACAATTTTTTAGTATTTATTGCCAAATGAATAATTGTAAATGAAAATAAAATGGTTCTTTTGTTAATATTGCATAATAATATGTGCATCAAATGAATTTATAAATATTTAATAATTACCTATATTTAATAATTACCTATATTTAATAATTACCTATATATACAGTTTCATTAATGTAAGAATGAAAAACTCTAGGTTGATTCAGACGAGTTCATCTTTGCTTCCTTGCCTTGCAAAATCTTGCAAAGTAATAATAAGAAAAGAACCATCCTATTTTCATTTGGAATTATCCACTTGGCAATAAATATTAAAAATAGTATGAAATACATCATTTCTTTTAAAAAACTGGGTGGCCTAATAATTATGGCCAGTAGTGTAGCTGTACACATATATACACATATCTGTGCCCCCTTAATATATAAGGTGCACATTGTTAAACATTAATATAATTTGTGGCATTTGAAATTCAAGGAGAGACAACGGAGTTTGAAGAAATTAATAGATTTTAAATCAGTCCATTAAAACTTGGCCTCACTCTTTAAAATGGCCTCAAATAGAATGACTACATTGAATGTCCGTTGTGGTGCAGTAGATATTGGCTCGGAATGAGAAATAAGAGAGCTGAGTTCGAATTCCATTCATTGAATTCATTGCATTCATTGGTAAAGGTATAAATCTGTCTCTTCTTCCTCCAGTTATGGGTTAAACAGCAGGACAGATTGGGTTCTACAGCCTTGGTTGGTAACCAGTCTACCACATAATGTAATGGTAACTTACTGCAGAAAAATCTTCTGCACAGTCAGCCATGTCTCAAAAAGAGACATGATCGCCCAAGAGTGTATCACATATGGCACCTAAATGACTGACTGACATTGAATCTATAGCTGCATCTACTGATAGGAAGGTTGAGTCACTGTATCGAGCCAGGAAGTTTTTCTTGTCAGAATCCATTTTGCACTATTATAAATCTACCATTCATCCATGCATTGAATACCATTGCTATGTCTGGTCAGTTTCTCCTGCTATTCATCTTGATGTTGTCAATAAAATCTAAAGGAGAATCTGCAATATAATAGGTCCTGACTTAACAGTCCAACTTCAGTCACTTTCTCATTAAGGTGATGTTGCTTCCTTATGTCTTTTCTGCAAGTAACTTCATGTAAACTGCTTTAATGAGCTTTTTTTTACAGTTGCAATATTTGGTCAGGTGCTTCTGCTGTTCATCTTGATGTTCTCAACAAAATCTAAAGGAGGATCTGCAATATAATAGGTCCTGACATGGCAGCTCACCTTCAGTTACTTTCTCACTGATATGATGTGAATTTCCTACGAGTATTTTCATGGCAACTGCTCTGATGAGCTTTTTTCTTTGTACTCTGTCGACATGTATTTACCCTTTTACTGCCAAACTAGTTCAATGTAAGAGTTTCTTTTCTCAGACTTTCCGTTTGTAGAACTCACTTTCATTTGCTTGCTTCCCTGATAACTAAAATCTCCAAAAGTTTAAATGCAACGTCAATTGCCATCTTTTTTTTACTTGATTTCCATCCATCTCTTATCTTTTCTTTGATATACCCTGTACCTTTTTTATTCTCTCACTGTAACCCCCCCACCATTCACCAGTGGCATTTCTGCCTTGCTTGGGGTGTAATGATTAAAAAAAAAAATTAAAGATTCCAAGCCTAACAGAAAATCCATAAATATTGCTTCATGTATATAAGTCTATCATAATTCTAGTTTGTCTGTGTAAAATTAAGATGATAATGTATATTCGTAAAAATGTGTGTGTGTGTGTGTGTGTGTGTGTGTGTGTTAGCCTAGTAGATATTATGTTTGTGAGTTTTTCAAATGTTGAGTTTGGAATGTTTTTACGTAGATACTTTTGGAACTAAATACATTCATAATTCCACAAATTATACTAACGTTTGTTTAGTTAAATATATGTGAAACATGTTTAACCAAAGAAGATAAAGTGATCCAAAAATAAAAATACTAGAAAAGAAATCAGCAACCTTTTGCTATGTGCTGACTTAAAGTTTTGAAATCATTCAAGGTTCCAATCGTATACATACTTTTATACAAATCAAGGTTAATATACCTCTTCTACAATATATTTTATATAGCCACACATACAAAATGTAAATCACATTAATAGAAATAAATTATTTTTAATAGAATTTTGTTTTAATAATGGGAACCTTGCCCTTGTATGGTCTAAGCCAATTGTTCAATATTGGGAACATACTTTGTCACTCGGAGTTGTACACAATTTCCTAACTGTTCAGGTGTTAAGCAACTTTGTTATGGACTTATCACTGCTTTAATGTGGAAGAAAGTTGCATTTTAACTTTTGGAGATTTTAGTTATCAGGGAAGCAAGCAAATGAAAGTGAGTTCTACAAACGGAAAGTCTGAGAAAAGAAACTCTTACATGTAACTAGTTTGGCAGTAAAAGAGCAGGACCTTGATTTTGAACCAAAATTTCAAAGAAGAGCAAAAGCAATTTTCTTCAATCAAATGAAATATCTCAAGAGGGATGTCCAACAGTTAAAAATAGCAGTAGACTTTTTTAAATTTTAGTCTTGCAGATACTTCCTTAATTTATCAAATAATGCCATTGGAAATTGCTTGGTGTGCCAGATGTGGCATGCATGCCACAGTTTGCTAACCTCTGTAGTCACAGAAATTGTTTGACAGATGTAACTGGGTTCTATTTGAGTGGCATGGTGCAGAGTCCTGTTGTCAGACATAAGGTTTTCCAGCAGCTACTCTCTTTAATCAGGTTATCACTACTTCCTGAAAACACTTGATCTAACCCTCCATGTTGAGTCTGAGGCCATATGGGAAGATGAATGGAGGCATAACATTGACATCACTGTTGATCCCTCCAAACACCATGATGTTGACTGGATATATCATCCAACTCTTTCCGAATTCTCTGTACTATTCTCAGATTGATACCAAAGATCTCTGAAATGTTTGTATTGGTGCTTCCAGTGCAAATGCTAAGCAGTACAACATGGTGTTTCCAAATTTCTGTCAGAGTAAATTGTGTCATGTTGCATTTTTCTCACAAATGGTGCCCAGCTAACTCTCCATTAATGTTTAACTGACGAGATGCAAAACAAACAATGCCCATATCTGAAATTAAAATTATAAAATGTCAACAATTTATCCATCACAGCCTAAAGTCTTCTAATATGGAACCAGGGATCTCTGCCTTCTTTCCCCCTTTCTTACTTTCTTACATTCAAAAATTGTTAATTTGACCCCATTTAATTTCCTGTGTATGGATATGTTTTTGGGCTTCTACCAGCATAAAAATCTTGTAACACATTTGAATTAATAAAGATTTTGTTTTCCGCTGTTACTGAAAAAGCGAGGATTTCCCCGTTGAAATGGCCATCCAACGGAATTAAATTTTGAAATTTTTGTTTTATATATATATATATATATATATATAGTCATCTGCAGACACAGCTCATCAGTATAGTTAGACATCTGATTGCTTTTAATCCAGGATTGAAACCGACCAAATTGGTGTCAGTCAGTGATTCTACCTCTGAGCTATGGGCGCTCGGTAGAAGGAGACAGACTTTTAGCATATCATGTATCATACGCCAATAGCCAGAGTGCTCTAATAGTCATCTGCAGACAGATCTGTTTTGGTGTATCACAGCTCATCAGTTTGTTTAGACATCTGATTACTTCAAGCCAGGATTGAAACCTAACCAAATTGACATCAGTCAGCAATTCCACCTCAGAGCTATGGGTGCTTGGTAGAGGAAGGCAGACATTAGCATGTTATATACAATGTAAACATACACCAGTAGCCGAGAATATTCAAATTAATCATATGCAGGTTTAATTAAAAATGTCTGACAAGTTATGATGGTAAAGTTTTTATGTACTTTTTCATGTGATCTTATGATTTTTTTTCTTTTCAGGATATAAATTATATAAATTATATAAAGATTGTAAAAATGTTTTATGCTTACAAGTACTTTTGGCTATACTTTAAGCCATTATCAAAGATGCATTTTATTTTACATGCTACTAAATATGTATAATGTTTTTGCATGTGGGTAATATGTTTGTCTAAATTTCATTCATGGTAAGCATATTGTGATGTCTGTAGCCGATATTATTAAGTGTTGGATTTTTATTTTTATTTGAATGCTTTCATTATTTTTAGCCTTTATTTGCATATGGATAATGCTATGATGTGCTATTAACAAGTACGCTTCAGATAGAGTTTGGAAAGTCTCTGTGCGTGTTTAAATGAACTCTGGTTTGAGAGGTGCAAAGTTAATTTTCTCATCAGCTGTGTGGTGGTCTGGCTAATGTAATTATTTACAAATTTGGATTGATGAAGAACACAGTTCTTCAAAGATAAATTCATGAGTGACATTGGTTTGCTGTAGTTTAGATCTCGTAGATGAACTGTTATTTTTTATGATGTGGTTAACAATTTTAAATGTTTGTGTAGATGTTTGATAAATAAGTTATTTTTATGATTAAGTTAATGGGAGTAGCGTATTTTTGGATGATGTCTCGAAGTGAAGTTTCATCCTGTTTATAATTGCTATGTATTTGGTTTTTGTAGAAAATGTTAATGTTATTTTTTATTGGTCACATTTGATAAAAAAACTTATATATATATAGTCATCTGCAGACAGATCTGTTTCACTGTATCACAGCTCAGCAGTATGGTTAGACAGCTGGTTACCTTTTTAAGCAGGATTGAAACCTGACTGAATTGGCATCAGTTGGTGATTCTACCTCTGAGCTATGGGTGCGCGGTAGAAAAAGGCAGACTTTTTATCATGTATATTATCATTATACATGCCTAATAGCTGAGAGTGTTCTAATTCATTGCTGAATGAACGATGCGTAGATGCCAGAGTAGCTACTGTTTTTCAAAGTCTACCATTCTTCCAGAGTGCTCAATCAGGGTGTGAGAGCATAAATAGTCATATATATATTTATAAAGTAGAATCCTTGAAATTTGATAAGGTAAATTCCAATAGAGTCAGACTGCAATTATTAGGAACTCTACTGCTATGATGTTATTATTAATTTTACCATTGTTATTATGATTACAATTATTTTTGCACCCTAATTAAAAGTAGATATATGCTACCAATGGAAAAAGTGTTACAACAATTTTTACAAATATACTGAATTACACCAAACGATGTTTGCTCACAAGATACGGTCTGTTTTCGATAAATTGCTACCATGCAAAAATAAAACATGAAATACACCCATTTTTTTTTTAATCGTATCACCCCAAGCAAGGCAGTAATGCCACTGATGTGCAGGGGTCTACATAAGTGTAAAAAGATTAATTAGAAGAGAGTGCAGAGGAAGATGAACCAGTTAGAAAGGAGCAATAGAAGGATGGGAATACAGGTGTGATGACAGTTGCAAAAGTGAAGAGAAAGGAAAGGATATACGGGGTGGGGAAAGAACTAGAGTCAAGTGGTTAATAGATGAGTATTGACATTGCATTTAAATTTCTGGAGGTTGTAACCGTCAGGAAAGAAAGAATATGGGAGCAAGTTCCACAGGCGGGAAGTGCGAGAGAAGAAGCTGCAGGAGTAGAATTGTCGTCTGCATTTGGTTAATCTAACTGTGAATGGGTGGGACCCAGTTGCCAATCTGGTTACGAAAAGATCATTCAAACCAGGTGAGCGAGTTTACTTCTGAATGTTTAAAAATAATATGGCGTATTGGAAACCAGGAACAGTAATAAACAGACTAGGAAGCGTTATGTACACAATACAGGGAGAAAATTTTACCCACAGAAGACGCATAAACCAAATGCAGAAAAAAAAAAAATGAAAAACAAAGCTCGTCACCCTCAGAAAACGATGATGTGATGGAAGAAATTTTTGAAACCTTTGAGATTCAGAGACCTCAAATAGATTCAGAAATTAGAAGAACTAGCAGAAAATTTACGAAACCACTAATCATAGATCCTGAGTGGAAAAAATATTATCTACCACCAAAAAGGAAGCAAGGGTGGAGGATGTTCTGAGATCTCTCCTTTGTATATGATAATGAACATAACTGAGTATACATATAGTTGCTGCCATAGAGTTGAGAGTGGAGAGTATTCATAGAGATCCACGCCAGTTATCGGAGAGTATCGGAACTGATATGTAAGTTACCCAGAGACTACCGCATCAAAAGTCAGACTAGCTCTGAGCTCCACTCAGTTAGAATAATATACATGGATATACTATTTCCAATGACTTCACTTTAAGACTTGTATATATTTATTTCTTACTGATAGTATTCCTGGATTTACTAACCTGTGTTCAAGTTTTTATATTACATTCAATATAACCTACTTTTCTATTTCAATATCTGTTTTGTTGTTCATTATTTTGTGCGGTTCCTTACTGGAAATCCACAACATATACTAAATTTATTGAAATATAAGTTTTTATATATTATATATTTTTTAAATTGGTTTTCATATAAATAATTATTATTAATTCATACTCACCTATCTTTGTATGTTATCCTCAACATTAGGATTATGAGTATCTTTATTTTTGGATTTGTTTGATTTATATTTATCTTTAGTAATTTGATGATTATTATTATTATTATTAATTAATGTTTCTATTATGCATGACATATTCTTAGTTATACACTCATCTCTAAAAAGTCGTGGTCCTTGGTTTGATGGTAAACTGCATCTGGCAGCAAGGCCTCTCATTGGGAGGTTGTGAGGAGCATGGAACCACCTTTTAATTGCTGTTGTTCCCAGGTCTACCCTGACCTGGAGTGGTAGCACCTGTTAAGGTCCCAGCTATGGGCAAATAGTTAACCCCCAAACTGGGGTCAAAACATGATGAAAATATAAAGATAGACTTTTATAGAAAAATATACATTTTTGAAGGAAAAATATTATTCTCAGCAAAACGTTTTTGAATACAAAACTAGAAAATATGAAAGTAGGCCGAATGGGTCAAGTTTGGAAGCAGAGCTCAACCAACACATACCATTTATATAGGGTGTGTTCATACAGTAGGTTCAGAAATAGCCGGGTATCTGACTAAAAAACCAAACATTCTCAGTGCTTAGTAGAGCTAATATCAATTATCACATGGAAGTCTTGGAATTGGTATACATTACATCTTACCAGGTATCTCTCCTCTTAAAGCTAATTGTTATGTCGTGAGTAAGAATAAATATATATATATATATAGGGTGACCCCCAAAATGGGAACTTTTAATAATCTGTTATGTCGTGAGTAAGAATAAATAACTCAACAACAGGAATAGGTTAATTGTTGTATTCCGTGAAAATAGTATTTACAAAGGTTATTAGTATCCAATACAAGAATAAAGGTTAATCGTCCCAACTGTCGTAAGACGTTGTATGAGCAATGGGTACTTCCGGGTCGTCACCGGAAGTCTACGACTGACTTGTTGATCGGCTGCTCGGCACACTCTCTTACGTAGATGCCACCATTACTTTACATAGTAATGGAATAGTCCATTATAGCCGAATAGGTGCGGGCGTCCCAACACTAATTAACCTTCAATGTTATATGTTTTTTTTTTTTTTTGCATGTGATCTGGTGTTTTAGATTTATTTTTAGGATGTGCGTTATGTTGCAGTGAATATCGGCTCAGAATGAGAAGTCAAAGAGCCAAGTTCAAATTCCAGTTGAATTCATTGCATTCTATTATACACAAGTACCAGTAGGAAAGGTATGAATCCATTTCTTAGCCTAGGTTGGCAACCAGTCTACTGCAGAAAGCAAATGGCAACCTCCAATGGGAAAATCTTCTGCCAAGTCAGTCATGTCTCTTTCAAGACATGATTGCCCAAGTGTATATCATGTATGATACTTAATTAACTAACTGAATAAAACAGAAACATAAATAAAGCTTCTACTGAACGTAAAGTGAGGGATCGGTTCTTTATTGTTACAAAGTAATAAGCTGATATCCCATTAATCAAAACTTATTAATATAATAAGATGATATGATCCATCTTCTCTCCCTCCAGCTATGGGTTAAACAGCAAGACAGATTGGGTCCTTTAGCCTTGGTTGGCAACCAGTCTACTGTATAAAGTAATGGCAACCTACTGTGGGAAAATCTTCTGCACTGTCAGACATGTCTCTTTCGAGACATGATCACCCATATATGTATCACATATGGCAATTAATTGACTGATATTTTTCAGTCACTATGCACAATTTTTGTCCTTGATTGTTACTCTGATAAGAGACATCTGTTAAACTGGTTTAGGTGTTTTTACTCATTGTTAACTGCTGTTTTGAAGGACCTAATCAGGTGGATGACAGAACAAGGATTGCCCAGTGTAGAAGGAGAAAGCCATGATTGCCTGTCCTGAAGGGACAGGGCACATAGAAGAAGAACTGCTGTTTATTTACCAGATTGCTTATTTACGAAAATTATTTGTCAAAATTTAACAAACATACCTGCAAAAAGAGAGAGTATACATTAGAAGTGGACTCAAGAAAGAAGACCATCTTTTTATATCCTATATTTTTGGTTTGAAATTATTAAATTTTGCCAAAATGTTATTGTAAAACCATATCAATAATTTTGACAATCCCTGTATCTGGGATATTATGCTGGCCAAATGTATATTTCTATCAAGTGTTATGCTCTTTTTAATTAAGCTGGCATTAGTGAAATGTAACAATGAGAAATTAGATTTTAAAATTTACCAAAAACCCACAAACAAAAATGTTCTCATCAATTTCCATTCCTACCACAAAGAGAGAATAAAATCTCGACTAATCATAGGATTTTTGTCTTTGAGCCCTTAGAATATATAACCTGGAATATCTATTTGAAGAAGAGATACATATTGAGAAAACAGTCAAACTCCTACACTTCTTCAGTGCTAAAAGACGTGCTTACAAAATTCACAAAGCCAAAAAAATTAGATACTTCCAATAAAAATTACACAAATATCATAATTTTTTTTTTTTTTTTTTTTAATCATATCACCCCGAACAATTTGGTAATGCCACTGATGCACAGGGGGCTACATAAGAGTAAGAAGATTGGAAAAGAGAAAACCGGAAACCACATCCTAAACAGGAAACAAGGGATGAGCCTCTTCACCTGCTCAATAGACGTGGGTGGAGTGTGAACCAGGCGATGGCTTAGTCTATCTACTCCAATTGGAAAAGAAAAAAAGAGTAAAAAGATTGGAAAAGAGAAAACCAGAAACCACATCTTAAACAGGGAACAAGGGATGAGCCTCTTCACCTGTTCAATAGACGTGGGTGGAGTGCGAACCGGGCTATAGTTTAGTCTATCTACTCCAATTGGAAAAGAAAAAAAGAGTAAAAAGAAAAAAAGATTATTTCAAGCAATAATTATGATTTTTTTAAATAATAAAAATAAATAATTTTAAGTAATAATTAGAGATTTTTAAATGATAAGAATAGATTACTTTACATATTAATTATAGATTTTTTAAATAATAAAAATAGATTATTTGAAGTAATAATTCCAATTTTTTTTAAATAATAAGAACAGATTTTTTTATCCTGCTTTCCAACAACCTTTCAACTAAACTCACAAACAAATTTGTTATCCTAAACATGAGGATAATTACTACCACCTCCAAGACTATTGGTGATATTATCAGGAAACAAAATATACCAAATACCATTTTAAATGCTGGAATTTATCAGATAAAATGTCGACAATGCCAAAACATCTATATCGGAGAGACATCACATGATCTAAAAACCTGCATCTGCAAAAACAAAAGTGACTTACATTTAGATAAACATTATAACACTCTCATTTTACATCAAAATGATGTGTGATATAACTTATATTGCATTTATAAATGTTATCAGTATCAATTGGTTGGTACCAATTTCATTGTGAAAACATTAAGTTGCATAATAAATTCAGACATTATACTTATAGCTAGATATGAACATATTTCGTTAGATATATAAAAATATAAGTATTTTTTATGATCATAAAAAACCATCTAATTCATAAACTAGTCATATTTCATGTAGCCTAACTTGCCACTTCCCAAACCAGAATATTTTATATTTTTATATCAAAAATATCTTGTTGACTTTATAACATGACTAGCAGTATAGCCCGGCATTGCTAGGGTGTAATGAAAGCTTTAAAACTAATCCATGGTCCTGGAGCTCGGACTCAGCTTAAAGAATATTTGAAATAATAAAATAATTGCGACAATTTACCTATCGCACCGCATATGTGTGTGTGTGTGTGTGTGTGTGTGTGTATATATGCTAGCAGTATAGCCTGGCATTGCTAGGGTGTAATGACAGCTTTAAAACTAATCCATGGTCCTGGAGCTCAGACTCTTTGGACGTTGGTATGAAAGACTAAAAAGCAATAGCTGTTTCCAGTTAAAGCAAAACTGAAGGCTGAAAGAAAAATGAATGGATGCAAGTCAAATTTTGATTTCCTGGTATCGATATCAAATAAGCTTTTTCATTGTAAACTGGATTTTGAAAGCTAAATAAGTCTTCTGAGTAAATGGTATCATGGCTGAAACTAAGAACTACAATTATACCTACTTAGAGCCAAACCCAAAGCAAAAACTAAAATAAAAGGGCTGAAAAAAATACAGACATACAGGCAGATAAACAGACACACACACAAACATCTTGCCTTTTATATATATATATATATTATCAAATTTCTGCACTATTGTAAGAGCTGCAACCTTGAAACTTCTGAATATTGTTTCTTATGTCTTTGTCTATGAGTGTATCAAATTTGATTAAAATAGGACCACTCCTATTACCCGATTTTTTCGATTATCGATTTTTGATATTTATCAGGGGTACCTTGACACAAAACCTAGAACACTCACAGACGCTTATAGTACAACTGTGTAAATTTTCAAGAAAATCGGTTCAGCCGTTTCGGAGTCTATAGGAAATAAACACACACACAGACATGCACACACACACACACACACACACACACACAAAGTTATATTTATCATATAAGTTTAGACATGTATTAATAAATATTAGGTTGTTACAAAAATAATGTCTGCTTAAAGTGTTGTATTTTGAAAAGGTATTTAACATAGTATTCATGGTATATATTAGGTGAATTTTGGTATATATAATGATTAATGTGTGCTCTTTAATAAGTTTTGACTTATTTCCAGACAGAAATATTGTTGAAGCATAGAAGCCTTTTATTTTGAAGATGATAAAACATGATTTCTTTTTTTAATCATATCACCCCAAGCAAGGCGGTAATGCCACTGAAGCACAGGGGGCTACGTAAGAATGAAAAGATTGGAAAAGAGAAAGCCGAGAACCACATCCTAAACAGGCAACATGGGATGAGCCTCTACACCTGTTCAATAGACATGGGTGGAGTGTGAACTGGGCAATAGTTTAGTCTATCTACTCCAATTGAGGAAAAAAAAAATGAAAGAAAGAGTAAGAATATGGGAAAAGAGAAAGCCGGAAACCATATCCTAAACAGGGAACAAGGGATGAGCCTCTACACCTGTTCAATAGACATGGGTGGAGTGTGAACCGGGTGATAATTTAGTTTATCTACTCCAAATGAGGAGAGGAAAAAAAAATAAGAGAGTGAAAAGAATGGAGAAGAGAAAGCCGGAAACTACATCCTAAGCAGGGAAAAAGAGATGAGCCTCTTCACCTGTTCAATAGATGTGGGTGGAAAGCCGGAAACAACATCCTAAACAGGGACAAGGGATGAGCCACTTCACCTGTTCAATAGTCATGGATGGGGTGTTAACCGGGCAATAGTTAAGTCCATCTGTTACGAAAAAAAAAATGTTCAGAATGTTGAGTTAACTAAGTTTTAACTTAGTTAAAGTCCAATCAAAGAAATAGAAAAAAAGGACAGCAAAATAAAAAACTTAAAATTAAGCATAAATAAATACAAAATCATGACTTACTAAAATTTCAAAACGTCTAACCAACACCTACACACATGCTTATGGCCAGTTAACAAAAGAAAGAAAGTTATTTCATCTAATGGCCAGCAGAGGAATGGATTTGTGGGTAGGTTAGAAATTCAACTAGCTAAAAAAACAAAAAAAAAATACACAGAAACAAGGAATTCAACAGAAGTTAAGCCCAATCAAAGATTTCTGCTTACTTTTCTTAAATGAGTTAAAACTTGGACACAATCCTCCCAAATTTTTGCCAATATCAATGGAACATGAGAAGATGGATCCACAAGTAATCTGACAGAATGAAGGTGGTTCCAGAAATTCTTTACCATTGTTGAAAGCCTTGAAGATGAAGAAGGTAGAAGACAGTCATGTAGTTTTGACAACGAACAATTTCAAACAGTTGTTGAGCAAAATTCATGAAAAAGTATCAGAGAAATGACTCAGATTATATTTATGATGATATTGCCCCAAGCAAGGTATTTTACTGCCACTGTTGAGCAGGGGGTTACATAGGAGGAAAGTTATGAGAAAGAGTGACAGATTATAGGGAGTGTCAGGAAGTGGGTAAGATTGTAGCTGTCGGGGAAGCAAGTAAATGGAAGGGAATTCCACAGGCAGGAAGTGCAAGAAAAGAAACTGATGGAGCAGAATTTGTGTTTACATTTTATTGGTTTCACTGTAAAAGGGTGGGACTTAGTTGCTAATCTTGTGGCTAGGGTAAATTCATATATGGGGACACCAGTGAGCTAAGGTCATCGGAGCAGAAGCTGTGAAAGTATTTGCAGAAGAGACACAGAGAAACAACATTGCACCGGTGAGAAAGTGACTGTATCTGAGCTGATTACAGATTCTCCATTAGATTTTGTCAAGGACCCCTGGATGGATGGATAGTTAATTAAAAAAAAAATACATGAGTAAAGTAGTTTGACTAATTCATGTTGTTGAAGTATTTTTATTGTGTTGTGCTTCACAGGGTAAACGTAAAGAAACTCTCATTGAAAATACAACCCAGAACACCCAACCTCTTTGCAAACAATCCTCCCCAAAGCCAATCCCCAGCAGAAGTATATCACAGAAACAGTCACCCACAGTATACAGTGAACAAACAGGCCTCAGCTCATCGGCCTCTCCACCTCAGTTTCACTTTGGTAAGGGTTCTCCGTCTCAGAGGAACGAACTAAGGACAAGTTCAGCAGAAAGTTCACCTCGTTCAAGACTGCCAAGCACTGTCACCTTAGAGGATATCAAGACTATCAACGCAAATTTAACACATTTGCACAAATTAAGGTAAGAATAATTTCCTTGTCCACCAAAAGATTATTGTCAACAGATGGCGCTGTGTTTACATGTGGAAAATGCAGCTTTTGCCCTTTTGCATATTTTGTGCCAGAAATTTTGAAACTTTTCAGATGTGACATTTATTGATTTTAAACTTTACTCCCCTTTAACATAGGATCCCAACTGAAACACATTACATTTTCTATTTCTCTCAGTCTCTCTCTCTGTCTTGGTCTCTCGAATTTATTATTTGCGAATTTGAATTGATCATTTGAAAATACGCAACTTTCATTGACTTAAATGAAAAAATTAACATATCTATTACGCGAAATTTAAAACTTAAGTTCACCTGCAAGATCTAAACTACAGCAAACCAATATTTACAAATTTACATGTCTTTTGACGAATTGTGTTCTTGATCAATCCAAATTCGTAAATAATTTTATTGGACATACCACCAGCAGTTGATGAGAAGATTAATTTTGAACCTCTCAGACCAGAATTCAATTTGATCTCATTTAAACACACATGCGTACCTACCAAACCCTATTCGCAACATACTTGTTGATAACACAAATATCATAGCATCATCTTCATGCAATAAAAGCTAAAAAATAATGAAAGCATTACTGATGAAGAAAAAGAAAAAACCAACACTTAATGTTAACTACAAACATGGCAACAATATGCTTACAGTGTCACATCATTTGCAGAGTATTGGGAAAGTGCTAATCTTGATAAATGGGTTCCTCATATTCTTAATGAAAATCAAAAACTTAAGCATTTTGAAGTGGGTTCAATGCTCTTTCTGCATAACACCAATGATCTTTTTCTTGACTGAATCGTCACTTGTGATGAAAAATGGATCCTTTATGATAACCTTAAATCAGGTTAGTTGCTTGATCGTGATGAGTTCCCAAAACATTTCTCAAAGCCAAAGTTGCATCAGAAAAAGTTATGATGACTGTCTGGTGGTCAACAATTGATGTTATCCACCACTGTCTTTTGGAGGTCAATCAGTGCATTAATGGACAGCTTTACTACAATCCTACTTGGTGAAATGCAAAAAATGAGAACTGCATTGATGAAATGATTGGTCCAATTCTGCTCCACGGTAATATGCAGCTACATGTTGCAAGAAAGATGTTGCAAAAACTCACAGACTTGGGATATGAGAGTTTATCATTTCCTCCATATTTTCTTGATTTTTCATCCACTGATTATCATTTTTTAAGCCCTTTTTTAAATGGTGAAACTTTTCGGTCCAAACCAGAAGTGAAATCATCTTTTGTTGCATCACAGCCAATAAACTTTTTTATCAATAAGGAATAAATAGCCTTGTTGATTGATAGCAGAGGTTTATAGATGCTCAAGTCTCATATTTTTACTAATCTCAACATTTCAACTGTTAATTTTTCAAGAATAAAATTATTTTTCTGAAATTGGTCATTATTTTTGTAACAACCTAATATGATGCTTACATTCTTTAATGCTTACGGCCATATCACGTTGAATACACCGGTTCTCGCTCGATCACTGAAGTTAAGCAATGTTGAGCCTGGTCAGTACTTAGATGGGTGACCGCTTGGGAATACCAGATGCTGTAAGCGTTTAGTGATGGATGTTAGTGCTTATGGCCATATCACGTTGAATACACCGGTTCTTGCTCGATCACCCATTGAGCCTGGTCAGTACTTAGATGGGTGACCGCTTGGGAATACCAGATACTGTAAGCGTTTAGTGATGGATGTGCGTTGTGGTGCAGTGGATATCAGCTCTGAAAGAGAAATTGGTGAGCTGAGTTCAAATTCCAGTTGAATACCCTGCATTCACTTAAGCACTGGTACCCTTGGGAAAGGTATTAATCCATTCCTTCCCTCCAGTTATGGGTTAAATAACAGGGTAGGACTTGGAGACCCTGCCCTTAAAAACAAATCCCAATGAATCTTGATACTCAAAAAGAAAAACGTATTACTAGACACAAAACTTATATAAAAAACAACAATAAATTGTTGAAAGAAAAAGGTATTACCAGCAATAAATAAATAAAATATTATTTGGCAATAAATGACCTGCCGAGGTTGATATGCCATAAAACAAAACAACCAACCAACATTCTTTAATATTAATTGTAAAACATATTCAAATATTGGAAACCCTATTTATTAAAACAAAATTCCTAAATTAAATAAATACTTTATCAAGTAAGAAATAGCATGTTAGGCATATTTAATAATTAAATAATTAAAAATAATTAAAAACCAAATTTATGCATGACATTTATGCAATTTATTTATATGCATGATATTCCTGCACTTATATGAATCTACCATCCGCCCGTGTAATGAGTACTGCTGCCACATCTGGTTGGGTGCTCCTGCTATTCTCCTCGGGGTTCTTGACAAAATACAGTGAAGAATCTGTAATGTGATTGATACCGACTTGGCTGACCACCTGCAGTCTCTCTCTTACTGGCGTGACGTGGCTTCCCTGTGCCTCTTCTATAAATACTTTCATGGCTTCTGCTCTGACGAACATAAATCACTGGTGCCCCCTAGATGTGAATTTGCATGAGATACTAGATTGGCAACTAGGTCCTACCCTTTTACAGTGAAACTGATAAAATGTAACTGCAATTTCTACTCCAACAGCTTCTTTCCTCGCACTTCCCACCTGTGGAATTCCTTACCGCATGCTTGCTTCCCCGATGGCTACAACCTCCAGGAGTTTAAATGTAGGGTAAATAGACACCTCCTAACACACTAACTTGCACCCACTCTCTCCAACTCTCTCCCTATGGACATCCTAAGTCGTCTATCACCCTCCTTCTGACATTTCCTATACCCAATCGTTCTATGTAACCCCCTGCGCTATAGTGGCAGCGGAATGCCTTGTTTGGGGTGATATGATTACAAATACAAAAAAAAAAAATTATTTTAATAGTCTAACAATGGGAACCTGAAATTTTGCTATTTCAAAAACATCAATACTTAATATCACTATCATAGTTTGAAGAAATGATTTCATAATTTCATATTTATTAAACACCTTGATGGAAAACAATAACATATAAAACACATCATAACCGTGTATTACCAAATAGATTTTGCATATTGAACTCCAAGCAGCAACAAAACTAAAAGGACTGATCTGATTAATGTATCCAATATACAAGGTAACCAAAAAAAGTTCTGTCCTTTTTTAAAGGATAAAAAGAAAATGCTTTACAATATGTGTAACTTATATTTAGTCTTCGAAGTAATCGCCATCGGCATCCAGCACCTTCTGACAAAGTGTCTCCCGCTGTTCAATGCCCTTGCGGTAGAACTCAGAGGGTTTTGATGCAAAGAAATCTGTGAGGGTTTTGCGCAAGTCTGCTTCATTGGTGAAGGATACCCCACGATGATGATTATCCAGGGTGTGGTAGAGGTAGTAATTGGATAGCACAAGGTCAGGTGAATAATTTGGATGGCATAAAGTCTCCCATGCAAGTTCCTGTATGGTATCCCTGACCACTTGCACAACATGTGGTCTGGCATTGTCATAGAGGAAAAACAGACCCTTCACTGTACAATGCCTGTTGCACATGTTTCAATTGCTGTGAGTATAGGTCTCCAGTGACCATTTGACCCATTGGTATCATTTCATAATGAACCACTTGACAACCTGTCCACCAGAGACAAAGCATAATCTTGCGTGGGTGCAATCAAATTTGACTCATCAAAAAACGGACAAACTTTTTTGGTTACCTTGTATTTAAAATGAAAAAAGACAAATCAACCAAGAGCATAATCTTATCCAAATCAAGATACCAAACCAAACTAGTATGACTAATCCTACCAATGCATTCAATACATTCAGTTTGTGTAACAACTTTTGCTTTTTTCAATAATTTCAAATAAATATGAAGGAAAAACAAAACCATCATATATATATATATATATATATAGTGTATCGAGGTAGCAGATAATTTTCAAAATATATATTGTTAAATATAAGAGATACTGAATGTCTATTGCGTTTTAATCAAAACGTTCTAAAGATCACATTTTGGCTTTAATTTCAGGTGAAAATAAAGACAAAATTTCTCCAACAATTGTATATTTTTTTATTATGTTGGTTCTAAGCTTTCAGCTCAAATGAGCCATCTTCAGAGAGACCCTAGATGGTTGATGTTTTTATGTTAATGTCCTTGCAAACTCTATGAAGATGGCTCATGTGAGCCAAAAGCTCAGAACCAACATAATAAAAAAAATCCAACTGTTGGAGAATTTTTGTCTTTATTTTCACCTGAAATTAAAGCCAAAATATGATGTTTAGAACGGTTTATAATTAAACATAGTAGACATTCATTGTCTCTTATATTTAAGAATTTATGTTTAGAAAAAAAAAATATATATATAGACACTGCAGCCAGCAATCAATTAAGTGTCATACATGATACACACTCAAAAGAGACCTGACTGACTGTGTAGAAAATTTTCTCATTGTCGGTTGCTATTACATTCTGCAGTAGACTGGTTACAAACCAAGGCTATAGAAAACAATCTGTCTTGCTATTTAACCCATAGCTGGAGAGAGAAGTGATGGATTAATTGCTTTCTAAACTGTATTTGCATGTTAGTGGATGCAATGAGTTCAACTGGAATTTGAACTCAGTTCTCTGTTTTAGCATTCTGAGCTGATACTTACTGCACCACAATGCACATCCATCCAGTATCTATAACCTAGTAAAAAAAACTTTCATGTCTACTGAATAAGTTATTTATGCCATTGAGAATAAAGCTAAAGGAGGCAGCTGAAATCTCATAAAAAAAAAACAAAGAATTTTAATCTGAGCGTAAAAAACATAATAAACAGAAAAAAAACATACAAAATAATTTCAAAATTTCAGAGTATACTCCTCACTGAGAACTCTACAAATGTTGCCTTGTTTTAAACTTTGTGTATGTGTTTTCAACAGATAAATTGACAGGGTGGTCTTTGTCACAGGTAACATATTTGAAAAATTCAGTTTTGTTGCAGAATTTTACTTTCAGAAGTCAAATTTATTTTGATTTTAAACAGAGATTGGTCTACTGAAGCCAAGGTTTTGCTATTAAGATTTAAAATATATCTAAGTTTTATGTTTAAGTCTAGTACAAATGATACAGAAGCAATAGTGAATGGTAATCATGTGCAGGCTTAGCACATGGTTGGAATTATCGTAGAGAAGCAACAGAGATTGATGATAACTAAAAAAGTAAATATATATATATATAAATGAGAGAAAAAGAAAAAAGAAAGGAGCAGGTGAGAGATTAATAGATATGAATAAAGATTCAATAGGATTTACACACAGTCACAGATGCATCTATATATAAATATTTAATTAGATAGATAGATAGATAGATAGATAGATAGAAAATGATTAGGTTACACGAGATAGATAGATAGATAGATAGATAGATAGATAGATAGATAGATAGATAGATAGATAGAAAATAGGTTACACTAGATAGATAGATAGATAGATAGATAGATAGATAGAAAATGATTAGGTTACACGAGATAGATAGATAGATAGATAGAGAGATAGATAGATAGATAGATAGATAGATAGAAAATGATTAGGTTACACTAGATAGATAGATAGATAGATAGATAGATAGATAGATAGATGATAGTATGATTAGGTTACACGAGATAGATAGATAGATAGATAGATAGATAGATAGATAGAAAATGATTAGGTTACACTAGATAGATAGATAGATAGATAGATAGATAGATAGATAGATAGATAGATAGATAGATAACACACTGTGATAAATAAATAGATAACAACAAACTGAAATAGATAGATAGATAGATAGATAGATAGATAGATAGATAGATAGATAGATAGAAAATTGATTAGGTTACACTAGATAGATAGATAGATAGATAGATAGATAGATAGATAGATAGATAGATGATGATTAGGTTACACGAGATAGATAGATAGATAGATAGATAGATAGATAGATAGATAGATAGATAGAAAATTGACACTAGATTAGATAGATAGATAGATAGATAGATAGATAGATAGATAGAAAATAGAAAATGAGGTTACACTAGATAGATAGATAGATAGATAGATAGATAGATAGAAAATGATGATTACATAGTAGATAGATAGATAGATAGATAGATAGATAGATAGATAGATAGATAGATAGATAGAAAATGATTAGGTTACACTAGATAGATAGATAGATAGATAGATAGATAGATAGATAGAAAATGATGAGGTTACACTAGATAGATAGATAGATAGATAGATAGATAGATAGATAGATAGATAGATAGAAAATGATTAGGTTACACTAGATAGATAGATAGATAGATAGATAGAAAATAGAAAATGATGGAGGTTACACTAGATAGATAGATAGATAGATAGATAGATAGATAGATAGATAGATAGATAGATAGATAAAACATAGTTTTCCAGTATCTTCTTATGAATAGAAAAGAGAAGATTAGAATAAATATAACAAAGGTAGATCTATGGAATTAACATTGGAACAAAGACAGGTGACAGGCGCATATATATATATATATATATATACAAACTCTGATTAAAATTTAGATATATAGATAGATAAACGAATAAAGAAATAGAGTTTATGAATTGCTAGAGAAAAGAAGAGAAGCAATTGAATGGAACACCTAGAAGAAGACAGATATAAAAAGATTGGCATAGGTAGATTAAGAAAAGCTGAAAGAAATTAAAAAAGAGGGAGAAAAGGGAGGTAACTAGCATATATAAACAGAGACCCATCAAGACGTGAATAGATTTACTGAAATATTGATCATTTTGACCAGCTTCAAATAGATGGGTAGACATGGAAGCACAAAGACAGGTAAGAATATAGCTGAGTTGCCATTTTAAACAAATCTTGGATAAGACAATCTTTTTTTAAGACATTATCCAGTGCCAATTTCTTTGGATTGGCCATGCCCTGTATAGAACTTAACTTCTATGTACTGCTGATGAAATTCTTCAAAGAATGGCATCAATAAAAAATAAACTTACAGAGTTTTATGACTAAGAATGAATAATGCTATGAGATTACAGAAATAGAAGATGTAACCATTCTATGGGATTACACCATCTACACAGACAGAAAAATTGAAGCAAACAGGCCAGACATTATTGTTAAAAACCAGAAGGAGAAAACTTGTCTATTAATTGATATGGCTTGTCCAGCGGATTGTAACATAGCAATCAAGGAATTTGAAAAACTGTCAAAATATAAAGACCTGGAAATTGAAATAGAAAAAATGTGGAAATTGAAAACAAGAGTTGTGCCAGTGATAGTAGGTGCACTTGGAATGATAAAAAATGGAACAAAACAACACATTGAAAGAATCCCTGGAAACCCCAGCTTAAGAGATATACAAAAAATTGTCTTATTAAGTACAGCCCACACACTAAGGAAAACTTTATCTATGTAATGCTGGGGATGATAGGGAAGATAGAAAAATATGAAATGGAGCCATAACAACACGCCACTACCTGCCTTAGGTCTCCCCGCAGACTTGGTTGGTAGTGAGACCAAAGCAGAAATTGAAATATGATGAAAAATGACATAATAATAATAATAGTAATAATAAGTAATAATATAAACATATATTTTTTTTATACATATATAGGCCCAAGCATTTTACCATCACTGTTTTGCAGTGGGTTACATAGAGGGAAAGTTATGAGAAAGAATGACAGGTTATAGGGGTTGTCAGGAAGTAAGAGAAGGATGAGAATACTGATGAGAGTGAAGTGGATGTAGAAAATTGCATGAGAGAGAGTGGATGCAGGTTAGTGAGATAGGAGATGACTATTGACTTTACATTTCAATTCGTGGAGATTGTAGCTGTTGGGGAAGCAAGTAAATGGAAGGGAATTTCACAGGCGGGAAGTGCAAGAAAAGAAACTGCTGGAGTAGAATTCACATTTACATTTTATTGGTTTCATAGTAAAAGGTGGGACCTAGTTGTTAATCTTGTGGTTTGAGTAAATTCATATATAGCGGGCACCAGAGAGCCAAGTTCATCGGAGCAGAAGCTGTGAAAGTATTTGTAGAAGATTTATATGAGTATCTTAAAAAATTTGATAACTATGGTTTAAAATGTGATAAAAAATGAAAAGTTCTTCCTGAATCTTTTATTTTATGAGAATCTCTAGTCAGAATATTAAATTTAATATTTTCAATATTAATAAATAATTTTAATAAAGTTGCTGTATTTCAAACTGATTGTAAATTGATATTGATTATTCTCTTTATTAAAGAAATCTTTCAAAAATATATACTTGTTATGTTGCCAAGATAAAAGAGTCCAATCCATCATAAGACGTGTGTATATGTGATTACTTCCGGTATGCCACCGGAAGTGTGACTAACTCTCGCACTGACTCTCAAATGACTCTGTACGACTCTTTACGACTCTATAACGACTCTCTCTGTAGAGAATTCACCATTGCTATATATAGCAATGGGAACAGTCCATTATGTAGTTAGATAGGGGTGGCGCCCTAACAATACTTTTCTGAAACTTTATTTAAGAATATAGGGATACAAAAGGTAAGTATCTCCTCTCAGTGGAGATAAAATCTTGCGGGTCATGTGATAATCGCTTAGATATGTTACTCCATCGTAACAAAAATGGTGGTCATCCAGTCTGCATCAAGGAATCAAACAAAGTTGTGGTTTTCTTAGCTCAAGCCTCTTGACCTGAACACATACAAAAATTTGTACATGTATATATTTAAAAATAATCATTTATTGCTTTAATACATGTGACACATATCCAAACATGACCACTTGGGAATACCATGTGCTGTAAGCGTTTAGTGACGGATGTGCGTTGTGGTGCAGTAGATTGTCAGGGCGACGCTCCTATTTGACTACAAATGGACTGTTCCCATTGCTATATATAGCAATAGTGGATTCTCTACAGGGGAGTCATAGAGAGTCACTTGAGAGTCTCTAATGAGTTACTGAAGAGTCAGTGCGAGTCAGTGAAGAGTTAGTCACACTTCCGGTGGCGTACCGGAAGTAATCACGTATACACACGTCTTACGACGGATTGAACTCTTGTATCTTTTCTATTGTAAATATTACTAACCACTTCTGTACATACTAACCGTCTTTCAATGGAATACAACTTATATTCTGATTCTGTTGTTGAGTTATTCATTTATACTTGGCGACATAACAGAGATATTGACTTGGAAAGAGAAATCGGTGAGCCAAGTTCGAATCCCATTTGAATACCCTGCATTCACTTCAGCACTGGTACCCTTGGGAAAGGTATTAATCCATCCCTTCCCTCCAGTTATGGGTTAAATAACAGGGTAGGACTTGGGAACCCTACCCTTAAAAAAAACAAATCCCAATGAATCTTGATACTTGAAAATAAAAAAGTATTACTAGACACAAAAACTTATATAAAAAACAACAATAAATTATTGAAAAAAGGTATTACCAGCAATAAATAAAAAAAAAAAAATAGTTGGCAATAAATGACTCGCCGAGGTTGATATGCCATAAAAACAAAAACAACCAACCAAAATATCCAAACAATAAATCAACTTCAAACAGCAGTGCAGTCGACTGTTTTTTTGTAAAACATTTTTCATTTTAATTTTATCTCTGAAAATTTTATCAATCTTTCAACTTGATCTCTGAAGAATATATATATATATATATTTCTAATTGTATCACCCCAAGCAAGGCAGTAATATCACTGATGTGCAGGGGGCTACATAAGAGTAAAAAGATTAAGTAGAAGAGAGTTAAGAGAAAGACGAACCAGTTAGAAAGGAGCAAGAGAAGGATGGGAATACAGATGTGATGAGAGTTGCAAAGGTGGTGAGAAAGGAAAAGATATACGGGGTGGTGTAGAAAGAACTAGTGTCAAGTGATTAAGAGACGAGTATTGACATTGCATTTAAATTCCTGGAGGTTGTAGCTGTCAGGCAAGCAAGAATATGGAAGCAAATTCCACAGGTGGGAAGTGTGAGAGAAGAAGCTGAAGGAGTAGAATTGTCGTCTGCATTTGGTTGCTCTAACTGTGAATGGGTGGGACCCAGTTGCCAATCTGGTTGCACGAGTAAACACCTGTTGCGGAGGCACCAGTGACTTAAGTTCGTTGGAGCAGAAGCCATGAAAGTATTTATAGAACAGACAAAGGAAGGCCACATCTTGTCGGTGGGGAAGTGGCTGCAGTCGAGCCGCCAAGTCGGTACCTATCACATTACTGATTCTCCTTTGGAGCCTGTCAAGAATACTGAGATAAACAACAGGGGCACCTGACCATATAGGGGCACCAGCAGTGTTCCATACATGGATGAATGGTTGATTTACATATATATATGGATTTGTGTAAAATCCTTTGTACAATAAAGATGGAAGCTGATGATGGTTCACCTGGAATAGGCCTATACTTCCGATTTACCATGAAATAACGTGTCTGCCTTAATTTTTCTTATATTTATATATTTGCTCTATAGGTATTTATATATATATAAATTTAGAGCTCTCTTAGAGAGTTATCCTACCACTGTACATGCAGGATGCTCCTTTGGATTCTTCTTTATCTACACTGCATGCTGATATATATGAATAAATATAGTTTTAAGGTGTGCTATATTTATAGGATAAAGTGCTCGATATCAGAGATAGAGTGCATGTAAATATCAAAGAGTGAACATTGAAGTCAACACTCAGGGGTGACAGACTGTTTCATGCTAAGCACAATTATCAGGCCATATTGGGCGTGTTTATACATGCTAAAAAGCCTGCCTTCTTCTCTTGGACACTCGTGGCCTAGGGGTAGAATCGCCGACTGATGCCAATTTGGTTGGGTTTCAATCCTGGGTTAGGAAGCGACCGGAGTCTAAGCCGTACTGATGAGCTGTAATACAGCGAAACAGATCTGTCTGCAGATGACTATATATATATATATATATATATATATATATATCATTCATTCATTCAGTAATGAATTAGAACACTCTCAGTTACGTGTGGATGCTTACATGGTATATCACACACTAAAAGTCTGTCTTCTTCAACTGAGTGCCTATACCTCAGAGGTAGAATTGCCAGCTTATGTAAATTTGATCGGGTTTCAATCCTGACTAAAAGCAGTTAGATGTCTAACCGTACTGATGAGCTGTGATACAGTGAAACAGATCTGTCTGCAGATGACTATTTACGACCTCAAACCCTGATTGAACACTCAAGAAGAATGATAGACTTTGAAAAAACAGTAGCTACTTTAGCATCGTTAATTCAGTAATGAATTAGAACACTCTTAGCTACTGGCATATGTTTACATGGTATATCACACGCTAAAATCCGCTTGCTTCTTGCAAGTGCCTATAGCTCAGAGGTAGAATTGCCAGCTTATGTCAATTCGGTCGGATTTCAAACCTGACTAAAAGCAATCAGATGTCTAACCATACTGATGAGCAGTGATACAACAAAACAGATCTGTCTGTGGGTGACTAAAACATATATATATAAAAAACAGACTAACATTCATAATAAAAAGTCCAAAGAAAATGGTTGAATTCCCTTCATTTTAACATCTCGTGACTTTGCATTACACATGAAGGAATTCTAAAACTAAAATATTCTGTTAATCTTTTTGAATGATTTGTGAGTGTTTTGATCGTTGCCAAAACTGTTTGTTTATAGATATGTAATTTAGAATAAAGCTCATTTCGTCTTTTCCCTTGATAAAGTCCATCACAGGACGAAATGCGTAGGCAATTTAAATACAGTTTTCCTCTTGTCTTCTTTTTATTTAACCATCCTGTCCTAACTGAGTATATTTTTACATACACACACACACACACACACACACACACACACACACACACACATATATATATCTTGTAATTTTGTTCTTACAATGGTCTATAAAAGCATAATATCACTAGACAAAAATTTTCTTGTTTCAGAACAATACTTTTCTTCTTCAGGTAATATGTTTTTAACTGGTGAAAATGATTTATCTTTAAAATATAAGATGAATTCATGTTTATTTAGAAAATTATTATTTTTAAATTTGCCAACAACCATTGGCAAATTTAAAAATAATATATATATATATATATATATATATAATAATAATAATAATAATAATAATAAGCAGAAGTTAAATGTAAAAATGGACAGAGAAAAATATATTCCGGATGTACTGAAGACTAATTTAAAATACGTTGGTGGAATAATAAATCAATTTTCAAGCTTCTTCTTCTATGTGTCATGTCCTTTCAGACAGACAATCATGGCTTTTCAGGTCTCACTATCCCTGGTGGCTCTTAGCATGCCTTCTTCTGTTACCCCACATCAACGCTGCTCTGCCATCCACTAGCTCAAGCCCATAAATCTAGAATATAAATGTATAGAAACTAACATGGCCACAAAATGAGGGATCAATTTATATATTGATTATAATATAGAATTGATCCCCCATTTTATACCCACATTATAATTTCTTATATTCTTCTTCTATGTGCCATGTCCTTTCAGAATGCAGGCAATCATGGCTTTAGAGGTCTCCCTATCCCTGTTAGCTCTTAGCATGCGTTCTCCTGTTATACCACACAAACCCCGTTCTGTCACCCACCTGCTCAGGCCCTTCAAATATGTTTTCTGCTGCTTTTCCCAGTCTCTTTTTTCCCTCTATCTGGCCTGTTAGTATCAGGTTCTCCAAGCCCTCTTCCCTCATTAGATGTCCCAGGAACTGTGACATCCAATGCCTATTCCTGATGCTCAGTATTAATTTCCTTTTCAGTTACACCCTTTCCAAAACCTCATCATTTCTCATGTGCTCGATCAATGATATCGGCAGCATCCTTCTGTAGAACCACGTTTCAGTTGCTTCAAGTTACATCTGTTATATAGCGACAAATAACAAACACGGGTGTATATAAAAATATATGACTTATATTTTTATTGATGAACGATGGACCGTGTGGCACAAGGGCAGAGAATTGAGAGCGCGCTTCTAATGGGGTTTCTACGGGAGCTGGCCTCTCTGCTTAGCTCGTCTAGCTTCTTCTTCGACTTCTCGAGACTGACTTATCTGTGTTTTCGCAGTCTTTATATATCTTCCAAAAGCGGAAATTGTTTCTTCCGGTTTTTGCCTCGATCCGCGACGCCCACGCGATTCTCAGAGTCACCTGTTTGTTTGCCTGCGTAGGCATTTCCACCGCTGTCGGAAATAGGGTCAAAGTGACATCCGCTACTTTTCATCAACCGGGAACACCCACGCTTCCTCAGCCTTCTTGGGTGGGGCCAGACCGTTATATTACACATCTTTGACGATATTGTCCAACATTCAAGACCATATTGAAGAACCGACATCACATAGCCATCCAGTATCTTTCCTTTGTTTCTAGTGGAATTTTCCTGACTCTTAATACTCTACTCAGCTTCTGTGATGTCATTTACCATGCCAATTCATCTTTGGATCTTTGTGTTGCACTTTCCTTCTTCCGTCTTTATTTTTATTGTTATTGCTGATCGAAGTGTTCAAGTGATGCGGTTTTCATTATTTGGTAAAGATCTTTGTGGTTATGTAGCCCCAGTATATTATATTGAAGAAGAATTATCTTCTTTAAGGCACAAAGGATTCATTTGGTTAAAGTCATTTCTTATCATTTATTTGAGAAAACGGTTGTACACAGATGATAGTTTGCTTCTTTCTGAACAGGTTGGATATTATGTGTGATATCTATCCAGGATTACAATGAATCATAGAATGAAAATTATTCCTTTTCTTCAGTAATATAAAAGCAATACAGCTAATGTAAAAATCAAATGTTAACTTGCTAATTATAAATTAATTTTATTTACTAACTTTTCATTCAATGCAAGTCCCAAGAGCCACTCAAAGTAGAATGATGGAATAAAAGTAATAATAAACTCAAATTAGAAGAATATGAAGGTTAGACAATGGTTGACTCTAGACTTGGTAAATTTAAGAGTGTAATAATTGAGGAAGCCTCCTCTTGGGAGTCTGTTCCACAAAGTAGCAGTTCTCAGTAAGAAGCTGTTTGAGTAGAACTTTCTCTTTATTAATGGAATACAAAGAGAATTTGGATGTCTTGACACATGGTATCTAAGGTGTAAAAGCCTGAACTTGTAGAATTAAGGAATGTAGCTTTTTATGAGGATGCTGGGAATTCTGTGTATATCAGAGACCAAACATGTGAGCAGTGATGAGGATTTGAAGAGGATGGAAACAAAAAGGAAACTAATACTTTACAGGAAAGGACAGTTGAAATTCCTGGACAATGTCATAAGAAAGAAGGGCTTAGAGAATCTGTTACTCACAGGTCAGATAGAGGAAAAGAGAGACAGGGGAAAGCAATGTATATTATAATGAGCTTGAGCAAATGGGTTGGGTTTGTATGGGTAACAGGATATGCGTTGTGGTGCTGTGGAAATCAGAGAGGCAAGTTTGAATTCCAGTTGAATTTCTTTGCATTCACTTATGTGCAAATGCCCTTGGGAAAAGTAATAATCCGTTTTTTTCTATCCAGTAATGGGTTAAATAACAGGACAGATTGGGTTCTAGAGCCTTGGCTGGCAACCAGTCTACTACAGAAAGCAATGTTAATTTACTTTCGAAACAGGTTGGATATTATGTATGATATCGATCCAGGATTACAATGAATCATAGAATGAAAAATATTCCTTTTCTTCAGTAATATATGGTACTAAACTGAAGAGAAATGGTGAACATTTAAAGAAGGTTATTTTTTTAATAGATATTTAATAATCACATCTTTGTATTTTAATTATTGGAAACATATATCAAATCACTTTTAATGCATTTCATAAAAATTTAAACGTAGTGTCAATTGTTAACTTCTATCTTTTTAATTTCTGTTCCTAAATTTTTCTGCTATAACTGGCCTGGTTTTTCTGCCATGTATTTATAGATTCTACAAAAATTACAAAGAAGAATCTGCAATGTTATTGGTCCTGACCTGGTATTTCAGCTTCAGCCTCTTTCCCACTACTGTAATATAGTCTCTCCATAACTTTTCACTTGTGGAACTCTCTTCTGGTTCCTTGCTTCCAAATCAACTTTGATCTTCAAAAATTTAAATGCAGTGACAATTGTTATCGCCTATCTTCTTAATTCTTGTTTTTTTTTCCCCTCTTTCCTTAAAATGTTTCCTTTTTCTCATATTCATTCAAACTCACTAGTCACTTACGTTTTTATGGCTTTATTGCCTTTCTGGGAGTTAAATATTTAAAAAATAATTCATAAAATTTGAATATAATTTATTCAGACAAAGATTCATTGAAATTACCATGATCTACAAGTCTGCTCTGATTAATACATTAACAGGCTATTTCAATAAGTCCTCTGTTCTTACTAAATTATTGATTAATTGATTTTTTCCTATGGTCTATCAATCTTTTACAGGTTATTTAATTTTTTATTCTAAGAATATTTTTTTTATTTTTTGAGATGATATTGGTTTCGTGTTACATGTTTTACTAATAAACCCTGTCATTTCTATAAACAATGATTTAATTGGGATTTAATTTTTAAATTTGAAGATTGATAATTGAGAAACTGAGTGGCTGATAAAGTGTCTGGTAGAATCCTTGGTTAGAATGTACAAATAAAACATGAGAAATTCTCACCAAGGAATTACCAAAGTTCCTGTACTGTTTTCTAATCAATCACTTAAGTGCCATATGTGATACACGCTTGGGCAATCATGTTCCAAAAGTAAGATAACTGATTGAGTAGAAGATTTTCCTGCAGTAGGTTGTCATTACTTTCTGTTGTAGATTGGTTGCCAAGCAAGGCTATAGAACCCAATATGCCTTGCTATTTAACCCATAGCTGGAGAGAGAAGAGTTCAAAACTTTTCAAATAGTATTTGCATGTAAGAGAATGCAACGAATTCAACTGGGATTTGAACTTGGCTCTCCAACTTCTCATTCTGAGCTGATATCCACAGTACCACAATGCAAACCCATGTTTTAATAGGATTCAGATAATGGCAAATACTTACGCTTGTTTTTTTTTTCCTGATGCTCAGTATTAATTTCCTTTTCATTTCCATCCTTTCAAAAACCTCGTCATTGCTCACATGCTCGATCCATGATATCTGCAGCATCCTTCTGTAGAACCACATTTCAGCTGCTTCAAGTCTTTTCCTGATGCTCAGTATTAATTTCCTTTTTGTTTCCATCCTTTCCAAAACCTCATCATTGCTCACATGCTCGATCCATGATATCCGCAGCATCCTTCTGTAGAACCACATTTCAGCTGCTTCAAGTCTTTTCCTGATGCTCAGTATTAATTTCCTTTTTGTTTCCATCCTTTCCAAAACCTCATCATTGCTCACATGCTCGATCCATGATATCCGCAGCATCCTTCTGTAGAACCACATTTCAGCTGCTTCAAGTTTTTTCCTGATGCTCAGTATTAATTTCCTTTTTGTTTCTATCCTTTCCAAAACCTCATCATTGCTCACATGCTCGATGCATGATATCTGCATCATCCTTCTGTAGAACCACATTTCAATTGGTTCAAGTTGTTCCTTCATCTTTGATGATATTGTCCAGCATTCACTGTCCAGCATTCATAGTCATATTGAAGAACTGATATCACATGCAGTACTATTTTCCTGTCTTTTAATACTCTACACAACTTCTAGAATACATCCTTCACCATGTCAATTTGCCCTCAGCTCTCTATGTCACATTTTCCATGTCCTGTTAGAACCCTTCCCAGGTATTTAAATTTTTCTACCTGCTTGATTTTAGTATCCCCCACTTGTATTTGGCATTTTGAGCTGCTCTTTTTACTGATGATATGCATTTAGTTTTCTTTCAGTTTATTTGTAGTCCTTTCTTGTTACTCTCTTCAGCTACCTTCTGTTTGAGGTCTTGTAGTTTCCTTTCCATGTCTGCTTTCAGCACTGTATCATCTGTGTACCTTCAGTCAGTTAATTGTCATACGTGATACACGCTAGGGCGATCATGTCTCGAAAAAGACATGACTGACTGGGCAGAAGATTATCCCGCAGTAGGTTGCCATTGCTTTCTGCGGTAGACTGGTTGCCAACCAAGGCTATAGAACCCAATCTGTCCTGTTATTTGACTCATAACTAGAGGGGGAAGAAATGTATTATATTATTAAGTCGTAATAAGTGGGGGATCAGTTTATTACTTCATAACAATAGAAAACCGATTCCCCACTTTATGACCAGTAGAAGCTTTAATCATGATTCCAACTATTATGTTCAGTCAGTCAGTTAAGTGCCATCTCCACTTTAATCATATCCTCACCACTGTAAGATAGTTTCTCTTTTCTATAAATATTAACATGACATTTGTTTTGAAGAGCTTTCCATTTTAGCACCTTGACCTTGAAATCTCAATGGAAAGTGTAGCACTGAAGACGCTTTGGAATGACCAAGGCTGCATTTCAAAAGCTAACCAGAGTAATGAGTGACAGGTATATCTCATTGGAAATAAAGAAACGTGTGCTTGACTGCTATGTAATATCTGTCCTGTTTGGCAGTGAATGTTGGACAATCTCTTCAAGGATAAATGAGAGGCTGGAGGCATCAGAAATGTTGTTCTGCAAATAGACGTTGACAATACAATGGATCGAGCATGTGAACAACGGCAAGGTGTTGGAGAGGATGCAAACAAGAAGAAAACTCACACTGAACATCAGGAAGAGACATTTGAGTTTCAAGAGGACACTTAATGAGAAAGGAAGGTCTGGAGAATCTAATACTCACAGGACAGATAGAAGGAAAGAAAGACAGGGGAAAGCAGCATGAGACATACTTGATAGGCTTGAGCAAATGGATGGCAAAGCAGGGTTTAGGAGAGGTACCAAGAGGAAAAATATTAAGAGTGACAAGAGACAGGGGCAAGTGGAAGTCTATGATTGCCTACATCTTAAAAGGAACACCATGCATGATGAAGAAGAAGGAATCAGATTGTCAACTAGGTCTCATCATTTAACTGTTGAAATTGTTAAATGTTTTTGTAAATTCTGTTTTGATTCTTTCTTCTCTCACACTTCTTGCCTGGAGAACTCTCCTCATGTATCTTCTTTTTGTCAAATATGCTTTTCAAAACTATTTCTATTGTCTTTTCTCCTCAGCAACACCTTCTCATATTTTTTCCTAGTGGCTTTATTGCCTTGCTTGTGGTGAAAAATAAACAATACAGCTAATATTAAATTAATCAAGTGTTCATTTGCTAAATATAAATTAATTTTCTTTACTAACTTTTCATTCAATGCAAGTCCCAAGAGCCACTCAAAGTAGTGTGATGGAATAAAAGTAATAATAAACTCTAATTAGAAGAATATGAAGGTTAGACAATGGTTGACTCTAGACTTGGTAAATTTAAGAGTGCAATAATTGAGGAAGCATCCTCTTGGGAGTCTGTTCCACAAAGTAGCAGTTCTCAGTAAGAAGCTGTTTGAGTGGAACTTCATCTTTATTAATGGAATACAAAGAGAATTTGGATGTCTTGACACATGGTATCTAAGGTGTAAAAGCCTGAACTTGTAGAATTAAGGAATGTAGCTTTTTATGAGGATGCTGGGAATTCTGTAGATACCATGGGCCAAACATGTGAACAACAAGGAGGATTTAGAGAGAATGGAATCAAAAAGGAAACTCATGCTTAGCATCAGGAAAAGTCAGCTGAAGTTCCTGGGTGATGTAATGAGAAAGAAGGGCTTAGAAAATCTGATACTCACATGTCAGATAGAGGAAAAGAGAGACTGGGGGAAGCAATGTATATTATAATGAGCTTGAGCAAATGGGTGGCAGAGTGGGGTTTGTGTGGTGTAACAGGATATGTGTTGTGTTGCTGTGAATATCTGCTCGGAACGAGAAATCGGAGAGCCAAGTTCGAATTCCAGTCGAATTCCTTGCATTTACTTACATGCAAAAGCCCTTGGGAAAGGTATTAATCCATCTCTTCTTTCCAGTGATGGGTTAAATAACAAGACAGATTGAGTTCTATAGCCTTGGCTGGAAACCAGTCTACTTCAGAAAGCAATGGCAACCTACCGCAGGATAATCTTCTGCCCAGTCAGTCATGTCTCTCTTGCGACATGATCGCCCAGTCATGTATCATAGTATAGCACTTAACTAACTGACTGAATATAGTAGTTAGAATCATGATTAAGGCTTCTACTGGTCATAAAACAGTGGATGGGTTTTCTATTGTTATGAAGTAATAAACTGATTCCTTACTAATTACTATATAAAAATATAATACATCTCTTTTCCTTCTAGCTATGAGTCAACAGGCGAAGAGGCTCATCTCTTGTTTCCTGTTTAGGATGCGGTTTCCGGTTTTCTCTTTTCCAATCTTTTCACTCTTTTCTTTTTTTATTTATTTATTTTTTTTTCAATTGGAGTAGATAGACTAAACTAAATTATCGCCCGGTTCACACTCCACCCACGTCTATTGAACAGGTGAAGAGGCTCATCACTTGTTCCCTGTTTAGAATGTGGTTTCCGGCTTTCTCTTTTCCATTCTTTTTACCCTTACGTAGCCCCCTGCGCATCAGTGGCATTATCGCCTTGCTTGGGGTGATATGATTAAAAAAAAAAAATAACTGGACAGATTGGGTTCTATAGCCTTGGCTGGCAACCAGTCTACTGCAGAAAGTAATGGCAATCTACTGCGGGATAATCTTCTGCCCAGTCAGTCATGTCTCTTTTGAGGCATGATCGCCCAAGCGTGTATCATGTATGGCACTTAACTGACTGACTGAACAGAAGAAAGCTTGTTAAGAGGCACTAAGGATAGGGAGATGTGGAAGGTCATGATTGCCTACAGCCTGAAGGGACAGGACACATAGAAGAAGAAGAAGAAGAAGAAGAAGAAGCTTTTTATGATGTTTCTGGTTTATTGGTGAAACATGTCAAAGTAAACATTTTCAAAATGTCATATATTTATCATATTAAAAGAAACTTTATTAAAAATGATTTGAATTTAAAATTGATAAGAGAAACCTGCATTTTAATTGTCAGATTTTAATCCTAATTGTGTTTTTGAACACAGATCATCAGTTTTAAACAAATGTTTCTAACTACCCTTCTTCTGTATGCATGCATGTGTATGTGTGTGCATAGCATCAGGTTTATTGGTGTATGCACATATGTGAAAGTCTTAAGTGCTTTTATCAGTTTTTGTAGTTGTAAGTGCAAAATAATCCCCCCCCCATATTGTGGCAGTAGAACCAGCCATGAAAATTCTTCTGATGACAACTGCAACGATCCCAGTAGTAGTAGCAGCAGAATGAGTAAATGGCACTGAGGTGGGGAGAAAAGAGAGAGAGACTGAGTGGTAGTAGTGAGAGTAGAGGTGGTAATAGTAGTAGGAGAAAAGGAATTGTGTAAGTAGCAGTGTGAGCAGAACCAGGGAAAGAGGAGATCAGAGGGAGGGGCACACGAGAAAAGAACTGACCTGGGGAGAGGGAATTCTGGTAGAATTGCTTCTTTTAAGGAAAGTGTTTGCAAAACGAGGCAGAAGACATGACCAAGAAATGCATTATGTCGGAGAAAAGCGATTAAAAAGAATAACAATTTCAAGAACAAGGTTACTAGCAGAAAAAATTCAATGTGTTCTTCATGACACACAGATGGCTCTATAAAGGTCACATAGCAGGTTTACTCAGTGTGATATTTACACATCTACTACTGATGCCTGTATGTAGAGTTCAAGTTCATGCTAAAGGCTATGATTCAAAATGATGATTTTCAAGGCAGACCAGCTGTTTCCACGTAAATAATTATAAAAACATAATCGTTTCACCTTAGACTGTATTTTTTATACTAACAATCACCTAATACAAGGCTTGAGAGCCACTCAGGTAGAGAGATATTGTTAAAATGATTGAGTTGTGTGATATAAGTGGAGGTGATAAAAGTGAAGAGAATGAGCAGTTTTTTTTTTTTAATCGTATCACCCTGAGCAAGGTGGTAATGCCACTGATGAACAGGGGGCTACAAAAGAGTAAAAAGATTAAGTAGAAGAGAGTTAAGAGAAAGATGAACCAGTTAGAAAGGATCAAGAGAAGGATGGGAATACAGGTGTGATGAGAGTTGCAAAGGTGGAGAGAAAGGAAAAGATATACTGGGTGGTGAAAGAACTAGAGTCAAGTGGTTAATAGATGAGTATTGACATTGCATTTAAATTCCTGGAGGTTGTAGCCATCAGGAAAGCAAGAATATGGAAGCGAGTTCCACAGCCAGGAAGTGTGAGAGAGGAAGCTGCAGGAGTAGAATTGTCGTCTGCATTTGGTTAATCTAACTGTGAATGGGTGGGACCCAGTTGCCAATCTGGTTGCACGAGTAAACACTTGTTGCAGAGGCACCAGTGACTTGAGTTCGTTGCAGTATAGAAAATGATTGAATATTGACTTGAACAGGTCAGTATTGTAAAGTTTAGGAGAGCATCCACTTGGGAGTCGGTTTCACAAAGTGGAAAAATTCTTTGATAATTTGAAACATAGTAGAAATGAGGTTGATTGAACTTCCTGAAATTAGCATGGTGTGTCTTAGATCTAAAGGTCTTAACTAGTGAAGGTAAAGAATGGAGCACTCATCTCGATATTTACTATGGAAACAAAAATAAAGTAGTAATAATGGAATAAGCCAGTAGCAAGTTCTACAACAATAAAATATCTATAGAAATTCTACGACCACGTTGTTAAATATTTGGGCTTAATAACTTTAACAAGATATTTCAATAACAAAGATAAATATGAATGCTGGCTATTATTTTGAAGCTATAGGGAGATGATTAATATTTATTTGATTCGGCCTTGTGTTGTACATAACCAAACACCCTGCAGCTTACAAGTTTTTTTCCAGAATTTCATCAGAAGGTTTTCATCAGAAGTTTGGTTGTCGGCAGGTTGGAATGTGTGGAATAGTGTAAGAATAAAATATACCGTTTTCATGTTAAAATAAAGATTTACGACAAATTGTATCCTAGCAAGAGACCAACAACTCACAGTTAATTGCGCATAAAGAGGTTAGATCACTAGTATTACATTTATGCATATCGTCGTGCCATCTTTATTTGCCAATTATCATATCATAGAAGTAGAGTTGAGCCATAGATAGCTGCCCAGATTAAGCAAAGGGAGAACCGAGTTTGAATTCAGTCAACTCTATTGCATTCAATTTTCTTGGGAAAGGCATGAACCCATCTTCCTCACCTGCTGTCTTCTATGCCCTGCCTCTTTAGATAAAGGATAGGAAATAACTTTATAACAGTAGGAAGATGGTTAATGTTTCTTAATTCGTCCTTGTGTCGTACATAACCAAACTCCCTGCAGCTTAGAAGTTTTTTTCCAGAATTTCATCAGAATTATCGTCAGAAGGTTTTCATCAGAAGGTTGGTTGTTGGCAGGTTGGAATGAGCGGAGTAATTTAGAAAAGTGAAAGAATAAAATGCACATTTTTCATGTTAAAATAAAAATTTATTAAAAGGAAAGAATAACAAGAATTCATAGAAGTTAGTGTTATTTAGAAATATTATTAAAAAGTTAAGGGTAGAGTTCGTAGTAGTGTTGGGTGTATGTTATTGTTGAGTAGGAATATCTTTGAATGGAGAAGAAGGAGTAAAACGAATCAGCATACAAGAAAGAAGGAGAAGAGAACAACTGTCCAGATGGACTTGAAGTTTCTGCCTTGTTAGATTTTAGCTTTGTTGTCTCTGCTGCTTTCATGTCACTGTCTGGCTGACCTTTCTTTAGCCTTTTATAGTCATTTAAATTTTTTGCACTAGATCGTTAACTCTTTTTTGGCCTTTCAAATCAATTCCATTGGTCAGAAAATCAATTTAGCATCTACTCACGAAATCTAATTTAATTTTTTCTTTAAGCATATGGTCAATCCTTTTTCTGTTTGGGAAAAACCAGGATTTCACACATCATTGTGAATTTTTGTAAAAGTGAGAAGAAGGTTGATTTTAATTCTTAATTTCCTATCCACTACAATTTTAAGAAGTAAGGGGGTACAAATGAAGAGATTTAAAATTGAATACTCTTTCCATTTTACTGAAACAAATGTTAAACACTTCCATCTTGTTTTGTTCATTTTCTGACCAAAGCCATGTAGTGTTTTGTTTTCTCAATTAATCGAAATGGAAGAGTCCATTATTTTAGGTCGTGTATAGCTTTACCTTTTTCAGTAGAAGAGGGCAGCACCAGTTGAGCAGATGTAAACAAGCTGGACCTTGACAGACCAAGCATTTGACAGCCCAATGCTATCAGGTTTGCCAGATCTCACCTGTCTCAATCTCCTTTGAGCTGCAAAGGGGCGGTGTTTCCGGTCAAATGTGTGGCTTCTCCATTGTACAGAGTTGTACACCAAGGTCAAATTCATATGAATAGCCTCATCCCAGCTACCTCTCCCACTGCTCCCAGGTGGGAAAGATAGGGAAAAATGAGTGCAGGTGATAATTCTGATGCTTGGATACAAGCAGGTGTAGATGATGAGTAAATTAAGGTACTAAAAATAAATTTCAACACTTTTTTTCTTTCATTTTTCTTTTGTTCCCTGAAACGAAGTAGCCTCTTGAATATGTCTTGTCTTTTCATGTTATCAAAATTGAAAAGTTCATTATTTATTTATTTTTTTTTTTTAAATCATCTCACCCCAAGCAAGGCATTCCACTGCCACTATTGCGCATGGGGCTACATAGGGGAAGGTAAAGAGAAGGAGTGGATAGACATAGGGAATGTCAGGAGAAAGGTGACAGATGAGTAAGGATACCGAGGATGAGGGTCGGGCAGATGGGAAGAGTGCTTGATAGAATGGGAGCAGGTTAGTGTGTTAGGAGGTGTCTATTGACCTTACATTTAAACTCCTGGAGATTGTAGCCGTCGGGGAAGCAATCGTGTGGAAGTGCGAGGAAAGAAACTGTTGGAGTAGAAGTTACAGCTGCATTTTATCGGTTTCACTGTAAAAGGGTGGGATCTAGTTGCTAATCTAGTATCTCGTGCAAATTCGTATTTAGGGGGCACCAGTGATCTAAGTTCATCGGAGCAGAAGCCGTGAAAGTATTTATAGAAGAGACACAGGGAAGCCACGTCTCGCCGGTGGGAGAGAGACTGCAGGCGGTCTGCCAAGTCGGTATCTATCACATTACAGACCCTCCTCTGAACCTTATCGAGAAGCCCGAGGAGAACAGCAGGGGCACCCGACCAGATATGGCAGCAGTATTCAATGCACGGGCGGATGGTAGATTTGTAAATGTGCAGGATAGATTTAGACGGAAAAAACTTCCGGGCCCTACACAGAGAACCGACTTTCATAGCAGCGGATTTAGCAATGGATTCGATATAGTCATTCCATTTGAGGTCCGCTGAAAGTGTGAGACCAAGGAGGCGTAGTGTTTTACTCTCTGGGAGGCAAGCCTGGTCCATGCTAATGGGAGGTAGGTGAGATTGTCGATGATGGTTAATTGACAGTAGCTTCGTTTTAGAAGCATTAAAATTTACTAGCCATTTCTTACCCCAGTCCAATATGGATTGGAGGTCTTTTTCAATCTCGGCTGCGAGTTTAGCTTTGACACCTACACCAGATTTTTGTTGGAGGCGAGAGTAAACTGTGGTGTCATCGGCGTACAAACCTATTTGGGTTCTTATGGAATCAGGGAGATCATTAATATATATCAGGAAGAGTGTAGGACCTAAGATGGAGCCTTGGGGGACACCTGCGTTTGTATGGTAGTTCTGAGAGGCATGTCCGTTTAATACCACTTTCATTGTGCGGTTAGAGAGGAATGACTGGATTAGTTCAAACAAATGTCCAGTTATACCATAGCTCCGCAGTTTACATAGAAGGCCAGCATGCCAAACTCTGTCAAACGCCTTAGATATATCCAATGCAACGGTTCTAGCTTCGCCATTCCTGTCGAGTGCCTGGTATATGTACTCGGTGATGGTCGTTAGCATATCAGCAGTAGACCTGGTGAAGCGGAAACCATATTGCTTGTCCGAGAGGAGCCTGTGTGCTGTGAGATGCTGAACCACCTCGGCGTTGATAATGGCTTCGAACACTTTGCCAAAGATCGGAAGAAGGCTGATAGGGCGGTAATTTGCAGGGTCAGATATATTATTATATATATAATATTAGATATTATCAGGTGGTAATGTTCATGCAACAAAAGAAATTCTGTAGACAATGTTATTTTATAAATGGTAACTGACGAAATGTGTGACACAGAGATCCAAAGGCGAATTGGCATGGCGAAAACACATTCCAGAAGCTGAGTAAAGTATTAAGATACAGGAAACTTTCACTAGAAACAAAGAAGAGAGTACTGGATTGCTATGTGATGTCAGTTCTTCAATATGACAGTGAATGTTGGACAATATTAACAAAGATGAAGGGAAAACTTGAAGCAGCTGAAATGTGGTTCTACAGAAGCATACTGGATATAAAGTGGGGGATCAATTTTATATTACAATCAATATATAAACTGACCCCTCACTTTGTGGTCACATAAGTTTTCTATACATTTTATTCCTGAGATCCAAAAGCACAAGGATGCATTCCAGGAGCTGAGAAGAGTATTAAGAAACAGGACAATTTCGCTAGAAACAAAGAAGAGAGTATTGGATTGCTATGTGCTGTCTGCTCTTCAATATGGCAATGAATGCTGGACAATATCATCAAAGATGAAGGGAAAACTTGAAGCAGCTGAAATGTGGTTCTACAGAAGGATGCTGCAGATATCGTGGACCAAGCATGTGAGCAATGACAAGGTGTTTGAAAAAATGGAAACAAAAAGGAAATTAATATTGAGCATCAGGAAGAGACAACTGAAGTTCCTGGGACATGTAATGAGGAAGGAGAGCTTGGAGAACCTGATACTAACAGGCCAGATAGAGGGAAAAAGAGACAGAAGAAAGAAGTGGATAACATTTTTGAAGGGCCTGAGCAGGTGGATGACAGAACAGGGGCTGAGAGACGTTACAGGAGAAGGTATGCTAAGAGCCACCAGGGATAGGGAGATGTGAAAAGCCATGATTGTCTACGTCCTGAAAGGACAAAGTACATACAAGAAGAATATATATGCCAACTGTTTATAAGAAATTATAAGTTGGATATAAACTGGGGGATCAATTCTATGTTATAATCAATGTATAAACTGATCCCTCATTTTGTGGCCATACTAGTTTCTGTACATTTATATTCTAGATTTATGGGCTTGAGCTAGTGGATGACAAAATGGGGGTTGCATGGTGTAACAAGAGAAAGCGTGCTAAGAGCCACCAGGGATAGGGAGATGTGGAAAACCATGATGTGCTGAAAGGACAGGGCATATAAAAGAAGAATATATATGCCAACTGTTTATAAGAAATTATACTGTGTGTATAAAATGGGGGATCAATGTTATATTATAATCAATATATAAACTGATCCCTCATTTTGTGGCCATGTTAGTTTCTATACATTTATATTCTAGATTTACGGGCTTGAGTTAATGGATGACAGAACAGGGGTTGCATGGTGTAACAGGAGAAAACGTGCTAAGACCCACCAGCAATAGAGAGATGAAGAAGGCAATGATCACCTACATCCTGAAAGGATAAGGTACATAGGAGAAGAAGAACTGAATATTTGGTATTTACCTTACTTTGTTTTCATTGTTCAATATTGTGTGACTGAAATATACCATTTTTTTCATGGTTGTCATAGCTTCTAGGCCCTTAGACAGGGATCAAAGTGTAGTATCTGCTCTTGAATGGATAAACTACATTTTTTTTCTCTTAATTGCATCTCTGTCTACAAACAAAGTGCAACTGAAAATATTAATGAGAGGTACCTGGTTCTGGAGAAAATCTCCCTGTAGTGATACCTACCTCATTGCAATAAAGTGGTAAAATCAGTAGTAACACCAA